>PVIC010058807.1:0-10282 GCA_004025085.1 Thryonomys swinderianus | reverse complement strand
CTATGTCCATAAATACTTCAGGAGTTTCCATTCTCATTATGCCACAACTCAAATAGACGCATCATAAGAAAGATCTCTTGTAGGCAGGTATGTTCAGAACCATGGCAGGATGAAGCGTTTCCACTTCTCAGCGTGGTCTGCGGCCAGTGTGGGGAAGAAGGAATGTGACACACTGATATAGGTGTGATGCTTCTGCACATCTGGAAAGTCACTTACCTTGCGTATCAGTCAGACCATGGAGAACAGGTGGATGGAGCACAAGCCATAGCCAGGTCCTGATGGGCCAAGGAGCATGTGTGCTTCCAAAGGATAAGAAACCTTTAAACAATTGAACCTATGTCATGGTCTAAAATAAAACACATGGTGATTTTTTTAATTCTCTTGAGATTCTGTCACCCTTGGGGCAACATTTTAATGAAAACCTTGTCAGCTGAGTGTTGGGCAAATGCTCGACAGCCGCACACTCCCAGGATTCCATTCTGTCCTTTCGGCAGTGTGGCAGACTGGGCTGAAGGTGCTCACGGTATGATTACTGTCCTTACCTCAGCAGAGGTGAATGTTGAACTGCGTGTGTGACATGCATGTGCGAGCTGGTTTACACAGATCTGGGATGCATGTCCTCCTTTAAAGGCCCGATATCTGGCAGGTATTGGGTGGATGCAGTTGTTACATGATGGTCTAGAGTCAGTTTATTTAAGTAATAAACTTTATCTCCTTCCTGATAAGCTGCTTTAAGGCTTCAGAATAAATTTTAAATAATTTTAATTTAAAGGTATTCTGTTCAAATTTAAAGTAAGGGCCCTCAAAGATAATGCTACCCAATGTCTTCCATCTTCTGGTATCTCAACTGTTTAGGTTGTGAGATTCAGTCTGTTCTGGGCTCAGTGATCTGGGTCTCCACACACTAGTGACAGTACCCAGAGGGCCTCTGTGTGGAAAGAGGTGGAATGTGAAGCTCGCTTGGCTAGGATGCTGCACAATAACACACAATGTAACAACTACATTTTTTTGTTGCCACTGTGTTTTGTTTTTGTTTCTCGAGACACAGTCTGGCTTTGTAGTTCAGGCTGGCCCTGAGCTCACTGTATAGCCCAGGCAAGCCTCAAACTCAGCAATCCTCTTGCCTCTACCTCCCGAGTGCTGGGATTATAGGCGTGAGCCACCACGCCCAGTGCAACTACATTTTTAAAATGATATAAAACATGAGCGGGGATGTGCTTTGTCCTAATAATTGTTAAAGTATTTGTTCCTATTTCACTCAGATATAAAAATCTCCACTCCCCTCAGCTTCTTGTGGAGGTTCTACACCCCCGTCCAAAAAGAGGGAAGACTTACAGAAAACTCATGCCTTGGCACATTTTTCAGGATGCTCTGTGTTCATCACCAGAGAAGATGGTCCACAGTTTGGGTGGAGGTGCTGGAGCCCACAGCCTGCACACATGGGTGGCATTTTCTACAGGGTCCTGACCTTGACTCTGTATGGACCTGAGTTTCTCAAGCACTTGTCCTGCCTAGACATTAAGTGAAGGGTTTTTGGTTATGTTTCAAAGTGGTGTTGACTTCATGGGCTCTCTGGGGGTGCTTTGGCAAGTATTAGGTTATTGTAGGACTTCAGGATGTCAAAGGTTCATGACTGCTCTTGGAGCACGGTTCTGAGACTCTACTGAGAGTTGACTGTATTGTCCCTGAGGCACTCTTTGTTTTCCCCCTTCACTCCCTTCTCCTACCTCTCATCCTGTTTACCAGCCAGGTGCTACCTTATGTTTTGGTTTCTAATTTGTAAGTTTGTTTCAGTTATTAAACACTTACAAAAAATCCAAAATATAAATGGGTCATATGCCACAACATGCCACATGTAATGAAGCCTGTTCAGGCATACCTGTGTATAGCTGGATGGATACAATGACCATTTTAAACTTTATTTATTGTTTTTTTTATTTAACTGTATTTATTTGTTTGTTTGCTGGGAATTGAACCTCAGGCCCCACATTTGGTAAGGAATTCTGTACCAATGAGCTACATTCCCATGTCCTGCCTTTGAACTCTTGCAGGGTTATTTCTCTAGACTCCTGTGTTACATGCTGTGAGGGCAGTGAATGTCTTATGTGCTTGCAGAGCATCTCCCCAGTGCTGTACTGTCCAGGTGACACCCTCAGAGGTTGCACAATGGGCATGTGACTGGCTGGGTCCCAGTGCTTGGCTGAGGGCTGAAAGTCACCAGCGAACATCTAAGAAGTTGTTGTGGGAGAAGCTGTTGGCTGACAGAGAGAAAACCAGGTTGATAATAAGAGAGTGTTTTCATGAGAGAGACCTTGGAAAGTATCCTGCATCTTCAAACTGGAAGATTCTGAGCCTTCACAAGGTGACTCTGCTTACTCTAAAATAACATTTCTTTGTTTCACTTTTTGTATTCATAATTAAATTATTTTATATTGGGTTTTCCTTTTTCCCTACTCCTCCTTACTTAGACTTTCAACACAGTCTACAAGTCAGAAAGCCTCTTACAATAACATCATGCTTTTGATAATGTAGATATCTGTATTTTCTTCCAGCTTTATGAAAACTTACAATTTTAAAGGTCTTCTGTTATCCATGTTGATAAATATTCATTTTCTCTAGGGACACATCCCACTGCTTAGAAGACAAAAGAGCAGATATTCTTTCTTTCTTCCTCCTTTTCAATATCATATCACATTACAACCCCTACATGGCCTTTGATACTTGAAACTCAGATAATTTAGCTAAATTTTGAAGAAGTGACCCAAGACCTAGAGACAATTAATTATTTCTGAGGGCGATGTAGGACCAGAGCTGAACAGCCATGGGAACAGGCACGGCTGAGAGGAGCTTCTGAAACAAATTGGGCAAAATTCTGGAACATATTAGATTTGGAGGAGAAAAACCAATGAACATCAGGTGACACTAGGTTCTCAGTATTGGTGAGTAAATGGGTTATTAATCACATACACATGTGCACACACACACACATACACACACATCCACTCACCAGCAGAAAACAAAGGGTATGTATGAGACTATTTAAGGATAGATCACTAACCGGGTAAAAGCCAGCCCTGCACATGGAGATGGATAAAGGAACCCTGATAATAGAGATAGAGGATATGCAGCCGAGGTATCCGAGGGAACACGCCTAATGAGAGTGAAGAGAGTGGCAAGAGGTGAGAGGAGGACTAGTTGGAAGAAATGATGGGCCAAGTGCAAAGTCCAGTAGAAAGCCAGAGAGCAGGAAACTCATAAGGAGAGCACAGACTTGGAAACAGAGATAGCATGAGGATCTTAGCAAGAGACTTTACTGTGTCACAGTAAGCAGCAAATTGGAGTTGAGAAATAGGCTGTATCATTCAGTGCTGGCTACAGAAACAGTTAATGAACCATCTAGTCTGTGAATGTATGAGGACTTCCAATGGCTGCCCTCAGGGTCAGGTGTGGAAGAACACAGAAGGGTGGTCTGTGGGAGAGTCAAAGGATCTAGCTGAAGGTGAAAGCCCTGGAGCTCACTGTGTGAGTCTGTGTCAGGAGGACAAGAGTCTTCAATGAAGAGTGAAGAGTCCGCACTGATTACTAGGAGAAGACATCCATCCAAGGTCAAGGTGAAGCCTGGAAAGCCTCTGAAAAAATAGCGACAACCTCCTTTCTGTTTCCCTTTTAATCCATTCAAGTGACAAGATGAGTAGTTGGCACTGCTCACACCCAGGGTGGGTCTTCTGTTTTCAGTAAATCCATCCGCCCCAGAGCTACACTGATCCAGTTTAGCCAGGCATTTCTTCCTCAAGTTGACACTGTCAGTTAACTGTCACATAGAGCACAGGGTGAGGGTGGGGGACCCTCCAGTCCCGCTAGGGACTCATTCCCTCCTGGAGACCACCTGTGTGATCACGCTCACCTGAGTCTGCGTCAGGGGATCAGAGGATCAATACACAGATGAAGAAACAGCCTAGACCAAATCCACTATCCCGGATCTCTTAATAGGACCAAGTTGACAATGAACATGAACTGTCACAGGGAATAAACAGTGCTCTATTCTACAGTGGTATATTTGGCCATAAGATGGGGCACACCACTGGTACTTGGCATAACGTGGATAACTGTAGACAACACTAGGCTGAATGACAGAAGCCAAGAGTAACCGTATCACATGGTGTGCGACTGTATTTACACAAAACACACACACAAGCAGTTGCCAGGTCTGGGCGGTGGGAGTTGCAGGCCCGGCTGGCACTGCACTGTATGAGCAGCGGGCAATGAGGGTGGCTGTGCAGGGCTCTGAGTGCACTGAGCCCCCGCACAGGTGCTCCCTTTACATGATGAAAACAGGGAGCTGCTGTGGGAATTTCATTAAAATTAAAAATCATTCTGTCCTAAAAAAAACATGTTTAAAAGAAAAAAAAAAGGGTTCAAAATCTACCAGTTATTACATCTCATTGAGAACTGCTAATTTGACACTGACTCTCTAGCTCGTATTTGTAAGCAAGAAAACACTGATTTTTTTTTTTTTTTTTTTTTTTGTCAGAAGAGCAAATTGTAGAGCTTCGTTTTAGATAAAGCTACAGGTTAAAACGTTTCTATTAGGGAATCAGTGAGGCGTGTGCCTCTCAAGGTGCATTTTCAAACAGAAAGCAGCTCAGTAGCATGTGTTTTCTTTCCTATAATCAGCATGGGCTCCCAGGACAAGCTAAGGCAGCTACACAATGGCTGCGAATCTTGGGGGCACAGCCCTGCGCCCTAGGACTCAGGAGTGTTGGGAAGGTGCCCCTCACCCGGGACACAGCCCTTGGTCCCAGCTCCAATATGTGTTTGATTTCTCCTGTCTTCTGATACCTGCTGATGAGGGCACCTCGGGCTGGAGCTCCCGGCCAACCTCAGGGCTGGCGTTCGGGCCGGGCCTCTGGTCTGCGGGTTCAGACCCTCTCCACGTGGGCAAGGAGCCTATTCTTCTCCCCCGTCCCGCTCCACTCCCATCTGAGAAAGGGGCGCTTTCAAAGCAGTTTTCCTGTTCAAAAGATGCTGCTTTTCCTTGCGGCCCTGGGCTTCCTTCCTTCTGCTCATGGAGGAGAAAGCGCCTCTCAGGGACCTGCGCTCACTCTGGGCGTCTGGAGCGTGTCTCCTTTGGCACCGGTTCACTTTGTTTCAGGAACTGGTGAAGGAGACACAGCCAGAAGGGCTCCGAGGTCTGTTTCCGGCAGACACCCCAGCTCTCTCGGGTCAGTGCCAGGGGATGCGGAGATCAGAGAGCGGTGTGCAGCTGCCGCGAGTCACTCACAGGACGGAGAAGAGCCGGCACCCTGGGGCGGAGCCTTCCCACTGCTGTGGAAAACATTTTCCAGAGCTCTTTGGAAGAAGATGACTCATGTCAGCTGGTATTTTTAGGAATTGTTAGCTCATATTTAGCTTAGAGATGCAAGATCCAATTTGAGCAGAGCTCTGAGCCCTGACTCTCAAGATGCCTTGAATGTTGTAATTGTACCATGGTATCTGGGTCTGCGGATTGAATCATCTTCTGGTTAAGCAGCAGAGGAAAACAGAAAAAGCTGTTGCTATAACAGAGCGTTTGATAAAATGCTCAGGAACTTAAAGCCAGTTACAGCATGGTAGTCATCCCGACAGGGACATGCCTTGTTTGTTCCAAGTGCCTCTTGCAATACTTGATTAAGTTTTGCAAAGTCACTTCCAGACATTTTGAGGATTCTACTAAAATCTCAACATTGGCCTTGGAGGCAGATATGGTCAAAGACGGTAAAATGTGGCCTGAGGTCTCCTGCAGGAAGTGTTCCGATTTTAGCCTCTCAAACCTTGGGGAAGAGGACAGGCCAGAGGCTCAGGCTGCCTGCTCGAGGTGTGACAGCAGCCGGGTACCCTCCTGCCCTGGAGGGTGGAACTCCCACACATGTGTGGGTGTGTTTGAGAGGGTGTGTATGGGGAGGAACACGTGTGCCTGTATGTGTGTATTTGTGTGCATATGTGTCCGTGCTCACGTGTATAATTTGTGTTTGCATACCTCTGTGTATTTATGTGTGTGTGTCTGTGTGTGTCTGTGTGTGTGTGTGTGTGTGTACATTGGTGAAGGGAGAGTGACTCACTAAACAGCAAGTCTAGTTGAGCACAAATCATTCTGCCCACCAGCCAGAAAGTAGTGCACAGAGTTTTCATGCTGAGAAATGAAATCTTTGTTTTGATGGTAGGTGGAGAAAAAAAAAATAAACCTGTCATCAAATGCTCTGAAAGTAATAGTTTAGTATGGTGTGGGCTTGATGGCGAGAATTTCTCTTCTTCCAGCAAGTATCAAAAGCCAAACAATACAAGCTAGTGTCAAGAGAGAGGGAGAGACAGAAAGAAAGAAAACATTTCCAAGGGACCTGAATATCCTGCTTTTTGCACTGTGGCTGCTTTTCTCCTGCATTTCAACAGCTCCCACGGCCGTGACTCAGATTATGTTCTTGTATTATTTGGTTGGAGCACACAGTTCTCTAAAGCTTCCTCGCCAGGACACGTGCATCTGTGCGCTGAACCTCTACCTGGTTTGGCCCGGGTTTAACCCACATTCATGAACGTAAGGGGTGATTCTCCCAGCACAGGGCCATTATCACTTAGCTCTCCAGAACGAGTTTCACAACCTCTGTCCCCTCCCATCACTGTTAGGAAAACAGATGGTGCCCTTCCAGTTCAGTGAGGAGCTAAAACAAACGATTTTAGAGAGTAAATTGAAGAGTTGATGCTTCCTTCTAAATAAACAACAATGGCTGATCCAGCTCAGTCCAGAAAGAAAAACATCTCAAATTTCGTCCTAAATTCAAACCACTATAGCAGTCCTTTGCTAAAAAGGAAGAAAGAAAAAAAGGAAAGAAAGAAAGAAAGAAAGAAAGAAAGAAAGAAAGAAAGAAAGAAAGAAAGAAAGAAAGAAAGAAAGAAAGAAAGAAAGAAAGAAAGAGAAAGATAAAGAGAAAAAGAAAGAGAAAGAGAAAAAGAGAAAGAAAGAAAGAAAGAAAGAAAGAAAGAAAGAAAGAAAGAAAGAAAGAAAGGAAGGAAGGAAGGAAGGAAGGAAGGAAGGAAGGAAGGAAGGAAGGAAGGAAGGAGAGAAAGAGGAGGGAAAGGGAGGGAAGAAGGAAGTGAAGAAGGAAGGAAGGGAGCAAAATGCTATATAGGATTCTTAAAGTAAAACTTTAACCCATCTTTTTTTAAAAAATTGAATTCTTTATTGCTGTATTTTATATACACATCATGAGCACACTCAATATTGAGAATTTGTACCAGTCAATGATACTAGTTAGTCCTCATTTTTTTCCATTCCCCTGCCCACCCTACAATTCCCCTCACCCCCTATATGCATATGTGTATATGTCTTGTTCCCTTTTACAACACTATATTTTTTCTTTGCCCTCGTTATTTACCCTTAGCCTTTTCATGTCTCTGTCAGGGTATAAAGCAGGAATAAGAGATTCTGCTGATGGTATCTTTGGTCTGGCCAAATATAAAAACATATTAGGTAATTTTTATAAAATCTTAGTAGCATTTGCATTTTATTATACCTATTGATTGGGGTGTTTATACAGAGATTCACTCTTACTTTTTTTTGGTGGTACCGGGGATTGAACTTGGGGTCCTGTGTTCCCAAGGTAGGCTCAGTACTACTTGAGCTAAATCTCCAGCCACACTCTTACTCTTTATCCAGTGGATAACAGGTCCTCCAGCAGCAGGCAAGACATCTGCTTTCAAAGAAATGCCTCTTGTTCACTTAAATATACCAATTAATTCCCCCAAAATACATTACTGAGGAGCATCAAACACAGAAGCAGTCTCTGACTCTGCTTTCAGTAGGACTATCAATCCTAGACTAATTTAAAATTGGGAACCAGAAATACTAAAAAGCATTTCTATAAGAGCATAATTCCCTTAGATATACTCTTCGTGTTTAGTATGTTCCCTAGTCTTAATAAATATTAACTGAGTCTCAATAAATATTTTTGAGTCAATAAACAAATATCCCTAAATCACGATGGATCTAATAGGATGTTAGCTGTAAAGCCCCATTAAGCTAACTAAATGATTTAACCTGGTGAATAGAGTTTAATGTTCTTTATTTCCGTACAAAAAAGTGTCTGCCAAGAAAATGACAATGTTACTTTAATGTAATTGGTATTGAACACTTCCTGCTGACAATAAGTGGTCATTAATTCCATTTAATCCTTGAAGTCATTCATTGTACAGAATCAAAATATCATATTACACTATCTGCAAAAAGGAAAATACTTAGCTTCTCATGTATTTATAACTGTTATTGCTACATTTGTTCAAGTGCAGGAAATGTGAGTCTGCTACGAGTACGATCTCTACAGTCAACCATAGTCAAGTGTTGAAGATTATGATTAAAATTATTAATAATCATTAAGATTATTAATTAATTAGCTCATTTATTTCCTGCAATGTAGTCTTGATAGACAAAATTCTTAAGTTTTTGTCATTTTTCCAAACTTCTAGTGATCCTTAATATTTAATTTTAGTAATTGCATGAAAGAGACTGTGATAAAAATCAAATACTAGTTTAGGAATTGTGTTTGAAGAAATATTAAACTGCAAATTAAAACACCAAAAACTGTTTGGATTTTATCACTAAGTGGTACTGTGTTCAAAGACTAATTCATTTTCTCAGACTTGCATTCTTGTAAAAGAATATTTGGAATAAAGGAACTCGTGATTACTTCTGTTGCAAACACACGTGACTTGGGCTGCTCAAGACTACAGTCGGCTGCAGAAGCAGCACAGGCAGGGCGCCTGGGAGGGCACCATGGAGCCCGTGCTTGGCCAGCTGCAAGTGTTTCTACAGGGTGCCATGCTCCAGGTGGCTCATCATGTACTTCCTTTTCTTCCTGGAGAAAGGGACAGGAGTATGATTCTCAGGTTTCTTTATGGCAACAATTGATCATATGACACATACTAAAGCAATAGCACATGATTTGAAATAACAGGTCACTTTTAGGCATAAAACTCATACACAATCCCCAATGTCTTCTCCTTCTCTACTTGGATACAAAATATCGTGGTGGTCTCAGAAGCACTGAGCTAAAATAGCCATAAATATAGGCACTTGGGCCTCTGAGGACAGCCACCTCCTGACTAAGCACACATATCCACACATTTCTTGATTAAGAAACATCTTTATGGCTCTAGAGAAAAACATAGACTTCTCTTGCTTTCTTTCTCACAGCTGTGTTCTTGTTACAGCAGCTAGCCTTGTCTTGACATACTTAAAAGTGACTTTAGGGGTAGGGAGACAGCTTGATGCTAGAGTGTTTGAGTAGCATGGGGGAGTTTTCGATCCTGAGACTTGCAAAAATTAAAATATAAATAAAGATAAAAGATAAAAATTACTTCAAAACAGCCAGTAAACAAGAAGCATAGAAGTCAATATAAGAGAGTAAGAGACGATGTTAATTTGTTTAGCAGTTTTAGCTTTGTTGGAGTTATAACATCCTTGAAATTGAAAGGATGTTCAGTTTACTTACTGCTTCTTCTTTTTTATTTCATCATTTTAATCTCATAAAATGTAGAGCTGCCATATAGACATAAAATAAATTATCTCTGAACATACATTTGTGTGTCAATTTGTTCTACTAAATTTAAATTCACATATTTCCGTAGTTCATTATTCAGAAAGCTGTCTTCTGGCCTCTGTCTTAGAGACGCCAGAAGTTTTGATTTATTCCTCTCTTTCAATTCCTGTACATAGTCATGCAGAGAGAGAAAATCAACTCAAAAAATGGGAGGTGCCCTCTTGGCTAGAGGACTGAGATTGAGAATCACTTAAATGGTATCCATGCCAAGGTGTCTTTAATTCTCAGAGCTGACTCATGTTTCTTGCTTGCAGAATATAGGTATAGAATTTCAAAGCATCAAGGGCATCAGGAGATGGACATTTTAATGTGAATGTTTTGACAGCTAAGTGCATTTTCAGATGCTCTACTGCATGGTATTATCACAGATCATGAGGCAGAAAAGTTTATTACAAAAGTAAAGAGATCTCTTCCTTTGTTCTACTTGATGGACTCAAATCTACATTACTACATTTCTATATATTTCCCACTAAATCTTCACTTTGTAGTTTAGCCAATGAACTCTATGTCAGTGTCTCAGTAGGAAATGAGATTTTCATGAGGCCTTGAGCATTTGAAGACTAAGTTTAAATTTTTAGTGAAAGCAAGTACACATAAGAATAAGAAGTCTAGGGCCAGAGGGTTAGCTCAGTGGTTCCAGCGCCTGCCTCGCAAGC
>PVIC010058806.1:0-10298 GCA_004025085.1 Thryonomys swinderianus | reverse complement strand
TAGATATTTTTATGTCATGGCATTTTGGAGTCCGATAGGCCTCATTTATCTGTATGTCTATTTCTTTTCCTGTGAAGTTTTCTGTTGTTATCTCTGACAATAGCTTTTTTATGTCTTTTACACTGTCTCCTGCTTCCTCAGTGACTCCAATCAGTCTTATATTATTTTTCTTTGAGTCATCTAGAAGCTGTTGAATTGACTTCTCATGGTCCCTTGCTCTTTTCTATAGATTATATCTTTCCTGCTCATTGGCTGCTATGGTGTCCTCTAGGTCTGAGATTCAGTTCTCTGCTTCATTCATCCTACTTTGCAAGCTTTCGTTCTCCTTCATCGTTCCCTGGAGCTCTGCTTGAAGCTGTTTAAAAGGTTCCATTGCTTCTGCTATCTTGGATTCTATCATCTCACTGATCTCTTTTTTAATGATGTCTTTCACTGTGGACAATATCCCTGTTTTGATCTCAGAGATGAGTTCTGGTTTCCATTTTACTAGATCTGCTTTAGTTACCATCTCCAAGAGTCCTGGTGTTTGAGTTTCAGTTTGCCCTATTTTCCTTTTCTCTGAGTTTCCTTGTGGTGGTGATCTTTGTGTCTGCTTTTTGTGTATTTTCTCATTTCCACTCTTTCATTGTTACTAATGTTATTCTTTGCCTGATGACAGGACAATGATTTTTGCATGTCTCTTTGTATTATCTGGGTCCCTTTGGATGTGGCACCTTTCTGGGGTGCTGTTCTTGAATCTGTAATGACCCTTGGGAATTCTCAGTTCTGACACATCATATGAGGTATTTGAGCAGAACAATCACATCATATTTGTTACCATAATACAATCAATGCCAATATCGGTATTAAACATATTAAATAAAATAAAAAGTTTTTAAATTCAATTCTGAAGACTTTGAGCTTATGAGTTACCTCTATGACCATATACCAAAATTTAGAATTAGTCAGCAATGTATATACAACATGTAGATTGTAAATATCCTCCCCCCTCCCCAAACCCTTTGGGATAAGATGTCACTGGGGAACCAGGGAGTTAGAGGGACAGAAGGAGAGTGAAATAGGGTTAGCAGATTTATGAAGATCATTAATCCTGTTCTTATGCCCTTTCCCAGTGATGGCAATTATTCTCTGTAATGTAGCCTACGGTGTTATGCTGGAAATGTGGTGTTTATGATCTTTACTCATGGCTATAAGGTACACTTTTATAAATACAGTGTTACAAAATCCAACGGATTCCATTGGTCTTTCTCTTCCTTGACCACTATAACTCATGTGATTCCATTTGATACTTCCTAAAATTCTCTCCTCTGTTGGATTTAATTATACCATTTTTTTCAATATCCATTGTTTTTAGTATATGTGCTGCCGAAGCAAGCACATAATATCCATTGTTTTTATATAAGAATTTTCTTAGTTGATCCCAATATCTCAACATATTATAAATATAGATATATAGACAGACAGACAGACAGATAGATGTTTTTCCTCCTGAAGAATTTTATCTTCTTCATTCTCTCACTAGTTGATGCAATCCCAAACTCTGTTAACAGCCTTAATTCCCACCCATATGTTGATGCATTTCCATATTTTCCTGTTATATGTAATCCTGCCTCCAAGACCATAAGCTAGACAGCTAGAGTAAGACTAGTGCCATGTGTCTACAATCTTGCCACCACAAACCCAAAAATCAGTTGTTAAGTTTGTTCAATTTTATTCTGTAATGTTTCTTATATATCATCTCCCCTCTGTAATTGCTACTCCTTTTCCTTGGTGTAAATCCTAGCCACTGCCTGATTTAGGATAATAAGATCCTAAATACTTTGTTAATCTCTAGTCTTGAACAATTCATCTGGATTTTACTGCGAGATTGATTTTTTTCTAAAATGCAAATCTAATCACGTTTGCTCCTGATTAAAACCTTTTATTGGTTCTCTGTTTATACAGGATAAATAAAGACTCCTTAATGTGATACATGGCTTCTTCTTGATCCAACTCCTTCCCTTTCACACCATTTCCCTCTTTCTTTCATCTTCCTTTGGATCCTTTACAATCCCTTTGTGGCAGGATGTTGAAGGTACTGGTGCTTCTCTTTGTGTCTTCACTTCTGCAACTTCTCTACATTTCATGTGCAGCCTTGACATCCACTTCTCAAAATATACAAATTGCCTAATGAACAATGAAGTAGCATTTGAAATCTAGCTTAAACCTCATCTCTTCTCCACAGACTTTTATGACATGTCCTAGATTATCAAAATCATATATTTAATTCATGAATCTATGTTCAAGTGTCCTGCTGGACTTTCAGCTCCTCATCAGCCTCTTTCTTTTCCATATTACTATTAACAAAATAAAGCAGACTTGTAGCACACCTTTCTGCACTTGCTTTCACTTCCCTTCTCTCTCTCTCTCTCTCTCTCTCTCTCTCTCTCTCTCTCTCTCTGTCTCTCTGTCTCTCTCTCTCTCTCTCTCTGTCTCTCTCTCTGTCTCTCTCTCTCTCTCTCTCTCTCTCTCCTGGTGAATGAATAGATGCAATGGCCCTTTAAGAAACCAGAGTGAGGCACAGATGCAGATGATGCAGGAGACACAGACCAATCATACATTGCTAAATGCTACTTCCACCCTTGCGCCTAATCACATCCCATTACAAGCCCTGCTCCCACCCTCTCATCCAATCACATCCTAAGCTGCCCTTTATATATTCCTGTATCTTCCATAATAAAGGGGAGAAGCTTCTCAACCGACACGGAGTCTGGGAATTGTGGTTCTGTGTCCCTGCTCAACCTCTCAAGATCGTCCAATGATGGAGACTGCACAACCATTCCAGGCCAGATGACACAGTCTTTATAGAGAACAGAGCATTTCTCAAGGAGCTGACTTGAGTGTGGTTTTTCTACCTGACAAAATGAAACCTAAGAAAGTAAATACTCCCCCATGATTGCAAGTTAAAAGAAAATGTGTGTGTGTGTACTAAGGCATGCCTGAAGTAATACTAAGGGAAATGAGACACTTTGGTCAGTCTTCTGGGCCCAAAGAGAAATGCTTGGAAGATTAAGTCACTTGAAACACTAAAGACATATGATAGCTGAAGTATCTTGAGTCCAGGTACTATATTCATTAGTTACAATGTCCAAAATTAAGCAAAGGAAATGTTATATTTTAATTTCAACTGAAAGAAACCTATTTACTTATTTTGTCTTTAATTAAATATCCAATAAATATCTTAAAATTAAGACATTAAGATAATATAAGAGGAAAAGTAACTAGTAAGCATAATGACATATGTGCAGCCATGTTCATAGCAGCTGAGTTTGTGACAACTAAATTTTGGAAACAACCCAAATGCCCATTAACTGGAGATGAGATAAAGAAGATGTGTTTTGTCTATAAAGTAGTGTATTACTATGCCTTAAAGAATGATGTTTGAGTCATTTATACTCAAATGGATGTATTTTCAGGATATACTCATAAGTGAAATAAATAGGTCACAGATCTGTAAATATCATATCTGTTCTCTGTATAAGAAACTGAAGATGTCAATGAGTTCTAAAATGTATGATGGATATTATTTTAAACATTTTTCATGAGATTTATGTAAGTATATATGTTGTGCTTCAAACTAAAGAAAAGTAAGAATAGATAAATATTTGAATCTAGTCTAATATCTATAGCACACTTAAATTCTTTTTACTGTTCTTGCTTCCTGTACATAAAATTTCATAATACTTGGGATAGTCTTATACTATGAAGAATAGTGTGTGAATGAAATAAAACTAATATAATAATGTGAATATAATAAAATCTTATAAAGTACACATATATACTTAATTTGGTATGTTATATATACCTGATATGAAGTAGATAATCATCTACTTCTCTTTCTGAGGTGCTTTTCTTAATCTTTTAACTTTGATGTGGAGATTCAGAACTAGATAAATAGTCAGACTGACCACGGAATAGAAAATGAACCAGCATTTACTCTGATAAATTAAACACTTTGCCATGTATTTGTCAGCAGGTTGGAATCCTTCATGAAGCAGTCTGCTTTGTCAGCAAGTGATGTTTTATTGCCATTCCTGTCTAATTTCCCTGTGGGCTAGTTCAAACTTCAGATTACAACATGAGAAGTCATCAGGTGTCAGACTGTCCATCTTCCTCTTCAGCCGTCGCCTTTATCCTCATTAACTTGCTCACCTGTCTATGGGAGAAATGTTGCCTTTACCTCTCTGAAGCATGTGACGGATTTTTTTTATAAGAAATATCACCCACAAAGGTGCCCAGAGAAAGTCATTTTATTACTTTACATTATACTTTATCAACAGTCCCCATTGGATGAAAATGGCAAGTAAGATGTTTGCCTCCTGGGAGGTAATATAGCTGAAAAGGAGCTTTTCACTTTAACTTCATATTTTTCACCTGAACATAAATGAAAGTAAACACACATAGAAGAAAAGTTTGGCTTATATAAGGCTGAAGACAGCGAAGGTGCCCACGTAGTGTGGTGTGTGTGTGGATAAGGCAGGAAAGTCACCATTCCAGAATGAAATGCTTAACAATTCATGCATCAGCCTGAAAGATTGACCCTGTTTTCTATCTAATAACCACTCAGGGCCTATGATTCAGGAATTAGTTATTGTATTATATGCCTAGGATACATAAGTGCTCTATTCTGAGATGAATTCAGTTTTGTGAATCACACTTCTTTCTATAATTGCACTGGTCAGTCTATTGATTGGAGGAATGGAACTGAAGTTGTGTAGGATAAATGATAGAAAAACATATATATATATATGTGTGTGTGTGTGTGTGTGTGTACAGAACAAAATTATTATAGGGACAGACATAAAAGGTGATGCAAAATGGTCAGTAATAGTGCACAAAATTAGTTTCAAATTTTATTTGTATTTAATTACATCTAAAACATTTTTAACAAAATTAAGGTTAGTCTACATTTAATTATTTTCAAATGACTACTCTAGAAATATACTAGAAGGAAATCATATTAAGATAGTTTGAGTAAAAACTTGCTTCAGGGTTTTTAAGTTGCACATACATTTTAAACTTACACATGCAATAATTGTTAGACACAGGATTTGGGTGGCACAAAAAGATAATACACTCCTTGGAGTCAGTATAATCTGAATTTGAACCTTACCTTGGGAAAGCAGTTTAATTTCCTGGTTAAGCATCTTTCTTCCTCAGATTTTAAATTATAATACTAGTTTCTATATCATAAGGGCCACTTAAAAATTAAGTTAGGTAAAGAATATAGGGATACGTAACAAAGTCTGCTACATGATAAATGGTTGACAGTACTATTGTGACAATTGCTAATTATAATGGAATTCTCTTTAAAGAGCTCTTCATTTTAGCAGATTTTCATGTAACAAAAGCACATATATAAATTCATGGACTTAATAGAAATTACTGCACAATTAAGAACTGCATTACTGATCTGCTAAACCAACTTAAATTGTTGAAAGGCACAGGCTCCTAAATGCTGTTCTAGTATAGCTAATCCAATCCTTAGCTTATATATTGGCTGTTATGACAAAATGTAATAGAATTGTATTGGTTCATCTTCTTCTAAACATTCTGAAATTATACATGTGCAAATACTTCAAATTACACCTGCCATTAACCTTAAATGGTGCTAATGCAAACACAGCCACATGAAAACACATACTTATTTTCCCTGTGTCTTCCTGAATCATTTCAACTTAACTGACATTGCATTTTCTAAATTAAGATACAGGTTTAAATATGAATTGCCTTCCTAATCATGAACTCAACATTAAATGTTTTCCAGTGATTTCATCAATAGTGGAACATGAGAACAAAAATACAGCCATAAATTCGGGAACTATGTAGCCCAGTGTCCAGTTAGTCAACCCCAGATTTCACATACACACTATTATATATATATATATATATATATATATATATATATATATATATATATATGTATATATATATATGGATAAAAGTCATGATGTTACATCTGCTGTATGTGATAGGATTTTTTTTTAAAAGATCTGTTCTTCTTGAGTTCCTGATAATTCAACTAAGAGTGTGTTATACTAAGGTTTGCTTTAGAATCAAATGCATAATTCATACTTACTCTTTTACTCATGACCTATGCCTAGCACTGCTCTGATTTTGGGTCAATTTTATGACAAGACAAAGTTTTCTTAACCAGACATTTTATCCTTTGAGGTCAGCATATGGCTAAGTTTATATCCTTTGACTATCACATAAATTTTCATTTTGTTCCAGATGGAAAACTCTGGATACTTGTTAGGGCAGAAATAATTCATTTGGAAGATGGAGAAAGGTGAATTTGAACTGCTTATCAAGAGTTACATATAATGCTGCAGAAGTTTGTTAAATGTAGAATTAAGCTCTGAAATTGTATTGGCATTTTTATCAGCCTCCTAGAGTTGTCATATTTATTTTACTATGGAGACTTCGGAATTGACTGACTAATAATTTGAAGACTGGTAAATATAATTTTATCAATTCATTAAAATTATAAACAATTGCTAATCATAGCCTAATACAAGACACTAAGAATGCTTAAACAGTGATGTGCAATTAATATATAATGACACATCACACCAAAGTATAAATTTTATAGGCCAGTGTGGTATAACCGGTACATTTGTGATGAATCTGGACATTTCTTTCTCTATGAATTAGAAACAAACAACATCTATACTAACTCGCGATACCTGCGGCGTAGGTCATATTGAAATGAAATGAGTTTTTATCACTTCCCAACTGAACTCGTTACTCCATTAACATAGATCAAATTGCTTATCTTGACAGAGATTGATTACCAATTAACTGTAAAATAAGCCCACAGAAATGAAGGGTTGGGAAATGCCTTGAAGTTAACTGAGACATCTTTATTAAATACAGAGCTCTATGGCACAAACACTGCCAAGAAAATTATTTTTTTCAGAAATGCTATAACCACACATGAGGTGGTCATGATATTCTGACTAAGTAAGAAATCTTAGTAGCTTCATAGCAAAACTACAGGTGACCTTGTAAATAGCCTACATAAATCGTTTGACCAAGTTCAAGATTTTTGATATTCTGGCACTGAGTCAAATGAAGTTGCGTGAACAGTCAGCCTTAGAACGTTAAATTCCATCTTTCTTTTTTCTGCCTCCAGGGTTTGCAATAGCTGACTACCCCTAGCTGTTTGCCAGTTTCTTTGTCACGTTCCAAACTGGGATTGATACTCTCTGACTTCCACAGCTCTCCAAACTAATCTTGATAGTCCTTATGTAGTAAATATTTTTCTTATTCAGGTCTAATAAAGTTAGCAAAGAGAATTAGGATTGAATGTTTCCAAGACTTAATTTATTGTAAGTTTTCCCACATGGGGCTCAATGACAGCTTCTAGATTAGCATCTCAGGGGCTGATACTCCAAATCCCAGGAGAAAGTTATTGCAGCATCTGCAGCCCAAATTATGTTGGCTCTACTAGCTCCCTACCCTTTATAAAATGATTGTCTGATATGTGGCTACCTGTTTTTTATTACACGAGTTCTTCTGCTTTCTGTAACATTTCAAGTGGCAATAGGTCTCCTGGACCAAAACAGCTTAATAAATTGAAATTCTGCATTTATTAAATATTCTGAAACGCCCATAAGTTGGGCTTTTTTAGTCTTGAAATATTAGAGGAAAAGCACAAGCTTATTTACAACCAAGATAACTTAGAAAAACTGAGTGATGTGACATGAATGTTGGAAAGAATTCGCCTAAGTGAAGCCGGTGATAATGCTTCAGGAGGAACTTCCCTTCCTCCACTTGCCTGATGGATGCAAATCAAATTCCTGGACCTTAGAAGAGTGATCGTGAAATGTAATCAGAATTTCCAGATCGAAAGGTGCTCTACATGGTTCAGTAGGCAGCTGCATCAATGCTGTAAAGCATCATGACTGAGAACATAGGTCATGTTTCAGGAAAACTAGATGAAAACCCTTTGCTTTTAAAAGAAATTTGGTCAAGTCCCAGGAAAAGAATGCCAGCTTTATTTATATGGCCTCCAACCCCAGAAAATTCCAAGCAATTTGCAGATTTTTAAATGTAATTAACCTCTGGAGTATTCCTGTTACATATGTTTAAAAGCTGGCTGCAAGTACTATCCTAATGCTTTCTGAATGAGGAGACTGAAGCATGAGAATATCTAGTGACTCATCTCAAGGTTACAAACTCAATATTGCTTTGCATTTTAGAACGTTGTTTATTTCCTTATAAAAATTCAGAGTATTTTGAGTCCTGGAGAGAAAGGACCCCTACATTTACCTATGAATAAAGAACAATCTATAATATGAAAACTTGAGCCTACTGGAGGAGTGCATAAACTTCAAAAGGGAAGTTATGTGAAAGATCATGAGGATACAGTACGTATTCTTCTGGTGCTTTAATTGTCTATTTGTATTTGAATTCAAGAAGGAGGTGAAATTACACACTGTAATTTTAAATTCCTTTCTCTCTCTCTCTCTTTCTTTCTTTCTTTCTTTCTTTCTTTCTTTCTTTCTTTCTTTCTTTCTTTCTTTCTTTCTTTCTTTCTTCCTTCCTTCCTTCCTTCCTTCCTTCCTTTCTTTCTTTCTTTCTTTCTTTCTTTCTTTCTTTCTTTCTTTCTTTCTTTCTTTCTTTCTTTCTTTTCTTTCTTGGCAATAAATTTGTTCTACTCAAAAAATAAAAATAAAAAATAAGATGATCCTTCATGTGGATGTAATTTCATTTACAATCAGGGCCTTTGAGAAGGTAATTAGGATTGAATAACATCACAAGGGTGAATCCCTAATGCAACAGAACTGATGTCCATAGAAGTGGAAGGGGACCAGGAATTGCATGCATAAAGAGAAGCCATTTGAGGACTGTAGTAAGAATTTGTTGGCCAGATGCCAAGCAAGAAAAGAAGCAAAAGAAAATTACCCTGACTACACCTTCATCTTGGACTTCTGTATCGCAGGACTAAGAAAAAAAATAGATTTATGTTGTATAGACCATCCATTCTGATATCCTGCTATAGCAACCCAGGGGAACAATCATTGCATATGCATATCCTCAAAATGAAGGGAGAGAGAGAAATAAGAAGTTTAGAAAAATTTATAAAAATACATGCTAGAAAGTTCTAGTGGATAAAATGAGTGATGTTTTAAAACACAAGAAATATTTTTAGTACAGTATTATCAATACTTTGTATTTATATTTTGAAACTACCTCAATTTTATTTTATTTTATTTTTTGTTTTTTCATTCATTCATTTATTTTTGAGACAGGGTCTCACTTTGCAGTTCTGGCTGGCCCTGAGCTCACTATGTAGCCCAGACAATCCTGGAACTCAGCAATCCTCCTATCTCTGCCTCCCAAGTGCTGGGATTACAGGTGTGAGCCACCCCACCTGGCGTTGTGGTATGTGGTACTGCTTGCCAGTGAGTATGAGTCACCATGCCCAGTATTGTTGTATGTGGTTTCCAGGGATTGAACCAGGGCCCTTGTGCTTGCTGGGCAGGCATTGGAACCACTGAGCTAAATCTCCAGCCCAGTTTCCACAATTTTAAACAAATGCCTTGTCTTGTCCTTTCTCATCCTTTTTTTTTTTCCACTCTGATTTTCCCTAACATGTTTTCATGCCAATGTTCTTCAAACTAACACTGTTCATTCGGAACTCAACATCTTTGTCGTGTGTCTTGCCTGCATAACCAGTAAAACTGTGTTAGTATGTCCTTCTCTTCACTTGTGCAAAACAACTTTTAGCCTCTTGGAACAAATTCTACTACTACTACTAATAATAGTAGATTTGTAAGTCTATCAGTGCATTGTATATTCATGTGTCTTACTGTATTTATTACCTAAACAATACAGTCATGCAAATATCTTTGATTAGATTTCACATTGGAAAAATGGGTTCTGGGACTTAAGTGGCTTGCCAACTTACTAATTTATTATGCTTAGGGAGCACAACATGAAATAACAAATTTAAATTTAAAGCTAGTTTTCTTCTTATAAATATTTATTGTTTGGAAGCTAATGACCACC
This sequence comes from Thryonomys swinderianus, assembly GCA_004025085.1. Classification (NCBI taxonomy): domain Eukaryota; kingdom Metazoa; phylum Chordata; class Mammalia; order Rodentia; family Thryonomyidae; genus Thryonomys; species Thryonomys swinderianus. The sequence continues at coordinate 239 of PVIC010058806.1, read as the reverse complement.
ATTCATTCACTCCATTTCTCTTAAGAGCTCACAAGTTGTTTGGCAACACTTGGGTCCATTCTCAGTTTCTGTGTTTGGATGGAAGCCAGCTGAGGCTGAGGTCATCGCTGCTTTCCTTCTCACTGGCTGGAGACAGTGGTTTGAAATGGCCATGTGAGACCTATTTATGTTTAATCCCAGGCCTTTTATTAAAGTATCTTGAAAGAGTGTTTCTTCTCTTTCTCTACCCCTCAACTGAA
>PVIC010058805.1:0-10276 GCA_004025085.1 Thryonomys swinderianus | reverse complement strand
GCACCTTTCACCTTATGTGTGGAGGAAGAAACACTGTACCGATGGGTAGGAGGAAGAAACACTTGTATCCACCCTGAGTAGATTTTACAAAGCTAGTCACTTTCCACAGTTTTAGCCAATCTGTTAGCAAGAACGGATGAAATTAACCCTCACATTAATCTTCAACTTCTTCCAAAGTTTGCAGAGCAAAGAGCCAAAGGACAAGATGCTAACAGTTGTCATCCCTGTCTCAGTAGACCCTTCGGAGTTACTGCTGTTGAATCTTGAAACCGGTAATCCAAATATTCTGTTTATTTCGAGGTCAAAGAAGCCAGAGAAAGTAACAGAGGCCCAGGGCTCAGCGGGTCAGACTCCTTGGCAGACAGGTCAAGCAGTGTAAGGAAGCAGTCTGGTGCTCTGGTCAGGGCTGGGCTTGGCGAGGGCCAACGGGCAGGACGCTGCTGTCACCGTCGCGCGGTGTCACGGTGGGTGTCCTGGCAGGGATTCTGCCGCAGAGCCCGCGGTGTCCTGGCCCCCCTCCCCCGCGCCTGGCCTGCAGTTCCCCGCGCGCCCGCCGGGTGGCGCCCCAACCGCGCCCCGCCCAGGTGACATCACAAAGCCGGTCCCGCCCGGTCCCGCCCCGCCCCGCCCGGTGACATCACAAAGCCCCCGCCCCCCGCGTGGTCCCGGCCGAGCTGCCGGCTGCGCCGCGATGGGCAGCGGGGTCCGCGCTCCCCGCCGAGCGCCCCGGGTCCCTGCGCGCGCGGCGCTGCTGCAGGGCGCGGGCCGGGCGGCGCTCCCGCGGGGCCGGAGCTGAGCCCGCGTCCCGTCCCCGGCCCCGGCCCCGGCCCATGGGGGGTCGCAGGTAGATCCGCGTGCTCGGCCGGGCCGCAGCCGCGATGGCCGCGCGCCGCCTGCTGCTGGTGAGGCTCGCGGAGTCGGGAGAGGGTGGGGTGGGGACCGGGGTGGGGACCGGGGATGGAGGAGCGGGCGGGTACTGTGGTAGGAGCGGCGCCCCTAGGTCCCGATCCGCTCTCCGGGGTCTCTGCGGTCCGCCGTGGAGGCGAGTGGCGGCTTGACACCGGACGGGGGCCGGGTTGGGGCTTTCCTGACTCGGCCTCCCGCCGCCGAGACCCGCCGCCTAGGCCAGTCTCGGTGAGGCTGCGGCGTCACGCGGGGCCACCGCATTGGGGACGCAGAGACGCGGGGACCCGCTGTAGTCTCCCTGGCCACGGGCGCGGCCCTGCGTCTGGACGCCAGGGAAGAGCCCCCGGGACCCAGGCTGGAGCCGGGAGATGAACCGAGGAAGAGGGGCGACCCCGACTCCCGTCCCCGGTGCCCGGTCCCCGGGCGCAGGGACCGCGCGGTGCGGCCTCAAGGCTGCGCGCACCGAGCCCGCGCGGGTCCGTCACCCTGGCCGCGGGGTCCCCTCTTCCCACGTTCCCATCGTCCCCTCTCCCATGTCTAGGGGTGAATTCGGTGGAGAAAAATGAGATCCGACCGTGGAGCCTCCGCGGGCCTCCGCGCCTGGCCGGGACCTGCAGGGGCGCGGAGCTTGTCGCTGAGCCGCACAAACAAGGAGAGCGCTGTGTCCCCGCGGGAGGTGGGGCGCCGCGCCGGCTCCGGAGACCCGCGGTCCGGCGCCGCAGTTGCCAGGGCCCGGCAGTCACCCTACGGACACTCGGCGCTGGACGGGTCTGTGTCCCGAGGGACGGGGGCGCCGGGAAAGTTTGCCGCTGTTGGCACTGGTGACGAGCCAGCCCCAGGTCCCTCCGAGAGCTTCCTGCCATTTGCAGTGGCGAGAGAACCAGCTTTGTATCCTGGAAACAAGTGGTACCTCGGGGCCCGGGCCAGGACCCAGCCCAGGCGGGTGCGAGGTTCTGCCCTCGGGTCCCCTACTCTGCCCCGGGCGTTGGCCAGCTGGATCAGTACCGAGTATAATCCCCCAGAGTCACTTATGGGTGAAAGCTTATGACCTGGAGTATCTCTCTGTCTCTCTTACCATGCTTTGGGACAGGTTCTTGCTGGGTACCCAGGGTGGCCTTGAACTTATGGCGATCCTCCTGTTTCCCCAGTGCTGGGATGACAGGTGTGTGGCACCTCACCTGGCTGTATTTTGTGTTTTCTCTTTTAACCTGAGATAGACGCTTAAGGGATGGTCTCCATGTAATCAGAGGGTGGGGTTCTACTCATCAATACACTGTCTAGCTGCTTTTCTTAAATCCTCAAAATCAATTTACAAAATATTTGCAATTGAAGATCTGGCATTGGAGTCTGGCTGTTGGGGAAAGAAAAAGGAAATATATATTATCTATTATAAACAGGGTCAAGGTGACCACAGGATTCCTTATTCTGCTAATTATAATGCTGATGAATTGGAACGCTAAAGGTCTGTGGAGAGGCTGCCCTCAGCCAGCATAGGAAGAACTGACTTGTCTTTTTGTTTTGTTTTTCTTTTTGAGACAGGGTCTCTCTCTCTGTAGTCCAGGCTGGTTTGGAACTCACCCCAATCTTCCTGCCTCAGCCTCCCACGTGCTGGGATTACAGGCGTGAGCCACCTGGCTTGGCAAGAATCCACTTGTCTTTCTCAACTCCGCTTCAGGGCAGATTTCCTTAAAGTGTATGTAGTGATGTAGGACAGTGCCCCAAGCAATGTTTATCCTGGTTTCTTGGCCGTTTCAACAGGACCAGCCCCCAGCCCTGGAGTTTAGCTAAATGCAGGAGGCTTAGAACAGGGCTGAGGGTTTGGGGAGGGTAGCGATTGGATTCAAATAGTGCAACTAGATTTTTTTTTTTTTTGAGGCGGGGTCTCTCTTTGTAGTTCAGGCTGGCCCTGAGCTCACTATGTAGCCCAGGCAAGCCTGGAACTCAGCAATCCTCCTGCCTCTGCCTCCCAAGTGCTGAGATCACAGGCATGAGCCACCACGCCCGGCATTGTGGTATGTGGTACTGATTACTGGTTGTGGTATTGTTGTATGTGGTTATGGGGGATCGAACCAGAGACCTTGCGCTTGCTAGGCCGGTGCCGGAACCACTGAGCTAAATCTCTGGCTCTGCAACTAGATTTTTAAAAAAGAATAGAGCTGAGGATGTAGCTCAGTGCTAGAGTGCTCGCCTGGCACAGAACCAGTAAGGGCTTGATTTATTATCTGTATTATTCTAGGGATGCTGTTCAAGTACCTGTCTTCCTTCAGATACTTCCCTTTTTTTTGACGATAGTCTTTGTAACTGGCATCATTTTCGTGACACTTTTTTGATATCACAGGCTAACCGCAAGAAAGGCAGCTTCCTCTGAGGCTTTGAAAAATAACAGACGCGTCCATTGTAACGTCCAATGTGATACATGTAGCTGCTGTGTGACTGTCTAGCAAGAGAGCAGCGTCTGTGTGTGTTTCTCATCACAGTCAGTGCCTCTGCTGGTCACGTGACCTTGTCTCCATTTCCCAGGTGAGAAGACAGTCTCCCACAGCCTTTGGCTCTTCCTCGGTCACGTGGCAGGCCGGTGATGGCACCGGATGGGAACTTGTCACCTCACGGCCCCCCTTCACCCTTGAAGGTGCTCATACCTCAGATTGCTGGCTCATGTGACAAGGGAAAGTTGAGCTGGTTATGTGGTTGTTGTGGACCCAAAGGAGGGTCACTGGGGTGTCTTCAGAAGGAAACACTCTGGCCGCTTGCCCTTCTGTTGAGGCGTCTGTGTGATGTTAGAAAGTGAACAGTCCGAGAGGCATGTGTTCTAGGCCAGAATTCTGGAGACCGGGAAATGAGACCTTTAGCCTGGTGCCATTCTGAGGACAGCCCTCGAAGGGCTTGCCCAGTGTGATGTGCAGCCAGGGGCACCCTGCACCCTTCTCAGAGAGTTGGTGGTGACCGAAGCCATAGGAGAGGAACAGTCAAGGCAGAAGGGAGCTGGAAGTGATAAGGACTTAAGGCCTGAAGCTTTGGAAACTACTGCTTTACTGCGTGTGGTTAAGAGAGTTCCATTCAGGAACCTCTGTATGACAGCCCATCAGGCTGTGTTTGCTTAGAAAGCAGCAAGTACTAGTCTTTGTCCCTTTTGCTGAGGCCGGGAGTCTCCCTTGGGGCCACTTTCTGAGCCTTCCTTTATCTAAGCACTTGACCTAGTGTCTAGGCAGGTGAGGGGCGGCCTGCCCAGAGCTGAATTCCTCAGTCAGGTCAGGACTTGGTGGTGAGTTCAAGTAGAAATTGAAAGTAGAGGCTCATCCTGTATCCAAGAGCTCTTCTCCTTTCTGCAGCCTTAGAGTATCAAAGCTGGAAGGATCCTAAATTCCACTGTCTAGGCCTCTGCCGTCCTTGGTCAAGGGAAAAAGCAGCTGGTGATGAGGAAAAGACTCATCGTTTGTGTTGACAGAGACTGAGCAGCTGTCCCGAGCGAGGTGCTTTCCTGGGCAGTGGGAGCCCAGAGGTGATCTGGGGTTTGGATCTGGCCTTTGAGATGCAGTTGGTCTGGTCCGCGGGAGCTGCCAGGAGACCTGTGGGTGCCCTGACTCCTGAGGAATCCGTGGATGTAGGAACTGGACTCAGTGGTATGCAGAATCCTTACAACACCTGAAGGGCTTTGGCTGTCGGGTTGAAATCCCAGGCGGGGGCGCACTTTCTAGCTCACTATATCACGTGCGGCCCCCAACACACGGTCTCTGACCTGGCCGTGAGTGACCTCAGTCAGAACGAAGATAGAGATCTGTGCTTCACCTGAGAGATACGTGTTTGGTTCTACTCTGGTCCAGGCTGAAACGTAAGTTTCTAGTAGAAAGAAGCCTTGTGGGCAAAGCAGCTCAACAAGAGCAGGAGTCCTGGAGTACTTTGGTGGAGTGCCGTCGACAAAGTCCACGCAGCGGATGTGGGAAGCACTGTGATGGTGTACGGTCCCTTTCTCCACATGCGTCCTTCCTGAACAGGCGTTAGGGGAGGAGCCGGGCCGGCTGCGGAGGGTCGTCTGTGTGCCCTTGGTCCTTGGGTTGGACGGGAGACCTCAGACCTCCCCTCTGTGCTGCACTGACCCCCCGCCATGAGAAATCAGGGGCCGTGGCGAGTTGGACGCGGGTTTTGGGTCTTGCTCTGCCGGCCCTTTATCAAGCGAGTAAAGTGTCCTCCACACAAGTAGTTTGCTAATTCTCTTTTGGTGATGGGTCAGATGCGCCGTTGGGCCATTCAAGGCCAGGGTGAATCAGGAAACTCCTGGCGAGCCCAGCTGCATGTGTTTCCAGGCAGCGCTGACACCCTGCAGGCCTTCTGCGGTGAGAGCAGGAGCCGGGACTTGTTGGCTTGCTCGGGCGCCTCTCTGTGCGAGGATCCCAGGTCCTGGAGGCTTGGGAGTGTGTCCCATGGTCACGTGGAGCAGACTTAGCCTGGAACTTCAGATGCAGAATGACGGGCGAGTCAACACGGCCTCTAAGTCAATCCTTGTTCCTCACAGCCCGAGCCGGGGCGGAAGCAGCCACTGAACTTGGTTCTGCAGCAAGACAAACGGGACCATGAATAAATACCCTGGTCTTGTCCAGTGTTTGTGTTTGTCAAACACCAGATGATCAACAGGAATCCCGAGGCGGCGTGTGCTCTGCCACAGGCCTTTCCCACCACCTCCCAGGGCTTGGCAGCGGAGCCCGGGCAGAGGGCCTGACCCGGGGGACCCTGCCGCTGTCAGAGTTGGCTCCAGAGTTGGGCGCAGATGTTAAGGGGAGCAGCAGGCCATGACGTTCTTGGGGCGGTGCTCGATGCCCAAGGCCCCCGGGAAGGTTTTCCTGTCCGGCCTGTCTCGGGAGCTCACAGATGTCCACAGGTCTGTGTGCGGAGGGCGGGTGCAGGGTGTGGTGGGTCCTCTGGTCACTGGATGGTGCGGTTTCCTCTTTGCTGAAGATTTGGAAACCATGCACAAGACTGTTCTCAAAACAAAAACAACAGGGCCGGGGGTGTAGCTCAGTGGTGCTGCACCCACCTCGAAAGGGCAAGGTCCTGAGTTCAGTCCCTGGTGCCCTCCACAAAAGCAAACACCATGAGTGGAAGGGGAGGGCTCAGTAAGCCAAGCCCCCGCAAGGCTCATCAGCTGGTATTTATGATTTTCTGTCTGCTTCTCTGCCACGCACACTGCTTGGTGGCTGTGTTGTTTGGCACCATTGGAAACGTGTCCGGGGAGAAGGCAGCAGGGCCTGAGCGATACAGCAGAGAGGAAAGCGCCGTCTGTGAGGAGATACAGCCGTGGTGTCCAAGGGTGTCAGCGGTGCTGGCCACCACGCGGAGGCGCAGGAGGTGGCTGCTGCCGCTGCCGCTGCCCGTCGGCCATGTGCAACTGCCCCTCACTACTGAGCGTTCGGTGTGTCCAGCGCTGGCCACGGCCACGGCAGCGAATCTCACACACACTGCAGGTGGCGGCCTGGGTCCCATTTCACAGAGGAGGAGGTGAGGTTCTTGTTTACAGTCCTGTCCTTGGCCAGAGGATTCAGAGCAAGGTCGGTGTGCCTTCCACAAGGGACAGGGCACTTGAACTTACCGGAAGTCTGCTGCCTGTCAAGGGAGAGGTTTCCCCCGGACCTGAGCCTGCTCGTCTCATCCGAGGAGCCGTTATGCTTCCAGCTGTGCTCGGGTGTTCAGCCCAAGGGACCACGTGGGCGGCCTGTGTGTGGACTGAGGCGGAGGGGGCGGGGTCGCTGGCGAGCCTTCTGTGAGACCATTGGTGCCACCCTGGAGACGGAAATCTACTCCAGAGCTGACATGGTATAAATAGGGGATGGACGCTTTGCTGTCCTGCAGTTTGGGTGATGCTGGTAAATATTTGCTTAGTGAGTAACGGTACAACTTGGTTCTGCTGAGCAGTGGTCATTTTGCTCACTTATCCCAAGAACGGGGAACCTTTTAGGGTGTTCTGGGCCATCAGCCTAATGACTTGTGCGGGGTAAGTGCGTGGGCCTATGCCATCAGTTGTTAATGTTTCTTTCTTTTCTTTTTTTTTTTGAGACAGGGTCTCACTTTGAAGCTCAGGTTGGCTCTGAGCTCACTATGTAGCCTAGGCAAGCCTTGAACTCAGCAATCCTCCTGCCTCTGCCTCCCGAGTGCTGGGATGACAGGCGTGAGCCACCATGCCCGGCACTGTGATATGTGATATTGATGGCTGGTGGGCATGAGTCATCATGCCCAGCATTGTTGTATCTGGTTACCGGGATCGAACTCAGGACCTTGCGTTTGTGAGGCAGGCGCCAGAACCACTGAACTAAATCTCCGGCTCGTTGTTAGTGTTTCTTATGCTCACTTTTCATTCGAAATGTCTCAGAAACTAGCCCAAGTCCTTTCTCTGAGCAGTCCCGTGGCCATGTGGTCTGTGTGGCTATCGCCCTCTTCTGTGAGCTTCCGAGCATCTCCCTGTAGATCATAGCAACACGGGAGACCAGAGGAGGGAAAGGGGAGAACAAGTCGTGTAATCATTGGTCTCTGAAAAGCGGATACCATTGTGGTCTGTCAGAGATCCACTGAGAAAAGGTCGCTGTCTAACCGGCATTACTTCACAGAAATCAGCGGAGGCTGGAGGGTCGGGAAGGAGGGGACTGCTGGCAACTGGCGGTGGGTTTCCAGAATAGTTTCACAAGTCAGGATTCTGTTCTTACTCCTGCTTTGTATCTGACAACTCTGGGATCCTCTTTCCTCTGGAATTTAAATCTCATTTCTTTAGAATGGACACAATCTGTGTGCTTCCCATCTTTTCTGCTCCTGTTCAGGACGAAGACCACTCTTGCATTCCAAGCTATTTTTTTTTTTTTTAAGACAGGATCTCGCTTTGAGGCCTTGAGCCTGGAACTCAGTGATCCTCCTGCCTCTGCCTCCCGAGTGCTGGGATGACAGGCGTGAGCCTCCACGCCTGGCACTGTGGTATGTGGTACTGATTGCTGGTGGGCATGAGTCACCACACCTGTATTGATGTATGTGGTTACCAGGGATCGAACCAGGGACCTTGCGCTTGCTGGGCAGGCACTGGAATCACTGAGCTGTCTCTAGCCCTTTTCCAAGCTTCTTAAAGACAGTTAGAAATGTCTCTATGAAAGATCAGTTAGCCTAAATGATATTTGGAGGTATTCTAGAAGAATCCTGGTTTCTCTAGACAAGTTAGAGGGTAGTTGGTCCTTCAGAAAGAACATGTGAGTCTTAAGTGTCAGCTAGAGGATCCGAGTGAAAGCAGAATGGTCTTTCTGTCTTTCCCAATTCACTTCTCTTCCTCGACAGTATCTGTGGAATGTTGAGACTCGTGTAGACATACTTGAAAGACAACCTTCGCTCCCAGAGCCAGTGATTGAACAATTCACTCTCACCCTTGGCCTCTGAGGTCTGCTTCTCTCCGTAGGCCTTTTCTGGCCTGTCACAGAGGGGTGCTTATATTTTTCATGCATGCAGTACATTTTCCAGGGCGTTTGTCGGACACCACGCATGCTGGACTCTGGGCATAGGTGGGCAAAAGGCTCTCCGTGGCCGCTCCCTCTGGAGTCTGTAGGAGGCATGGTGTTTGTAATGGAGGCGTGCAGAGAGCGGGATGAAGAGTGACTGGTAGGAGGTAGGAAGGAGCCCCGCCTTTTAGGGGTGGCAGGAGAGTGAGGCGGAGCTGAGCTGGGTGGGGAACTGGGCCTGTGAAGCCATCAGGGACTCAGCATCTGTCACAGCCCATGTCCGTACCGGCTCCTCTGGGTGGCTCCCCAAGGTGTAGTCCTCGAAGTAGGATGCCAGGTCGGAGGAAACAAATGAGCCGTTTTATGGCTTCTGCTGTACTTTGCCAGGTTGTCTCCAGGAAGACATTAATTTAGAGTCCTCTGGCCACCTGCAAATGTGTTTTCTGTGCCACAAGCCCGGTGGCCTGGGATCCTTCGTGTCTGTCCATTTGGGCCACTTCAGTATGGACACCCAAGGGCCCTCAGTGGTATAAATTTGTGTCCCGTAGTTGCTGGGATGCCAGAGCTTTATCCATGACGATCACCATGGTAACTACTCCTATGGTCCCTGCCAACTACTGAGTAGAAGTGGTGTTAACTTTATTTACATTAAGTCTCTATACCTTTCCAGTTATTAGCTTTCTAATTAACTGGGTGTGGCAAATGCGTTTATATTCTCCTTTTAATATTGCTATATTCATAGCCTGAAAATTTAAGATCACATTATGAGATCCATTTTTTTATTGGTATATGAAAATTTTTTTTGTTATTATTGTTAACAGAAATTGATCTCTTAACAGATGAGATAGATATTCTGGTAATTGTGGATCTTTTTATTTTTGTGTTTTTTTAAGACAGGATCTTGCTTTGTAGTTAAGACTGGCCCTGAGCTCACTGTATAGACCACGCAAGCCATGAACTCAGCAGTCTTCCTGCCTCTGTCTCCCGAGTGCCTGGATTACAGGCATGAGGCACCATGCCCTGCATTATGTTATGTGGTACTGATTGCTGGTAGATATGAGTCACCACACCTGGTATTGTCTTATGTGGTTACTGGGAATCAAACTCAGGACCTTGCACTTGCTTGGCAGGTGCTGGAACCACTGAGCTAAATCTCCAGCTCTGGATCTTTTCATTTTATTTCTTTTGGAGTAGGAGGGGTTACTGGGGAATGAATTCGGTTCCTTCCCACCAAGCTATATCTTTGTTTCTTTTTTTTTTTTTTTTGAACAAGAGTCTCAAAAAGTCACTAATTTGCCAAGGCTGGGCTCAAACTTTGTGTTGGGTTTGCCAAAGTAACACTTTGTGAGTTCCCTCCACGGTCGGTGGGCTCCTCCTCCAGGGCTCCTCTCCTTTGCAAGCCCTGGTCGCTCTTGTGCTGGGCTTGCTGGCGCCAGCAGTAGGCTTGGTGCTAACTGTGCCTGTCCAAGGGGCGGTTGTGAGGAGGAAGAGTTCCCACACTGTGCTCAGGCCTTGGTGCACTTTGTGGTGTTTGAGCTCTGGGACACATTAGGCTCTGCTGTGGTTCCCCAGCGCTGTCCCTGTGTCCAGAACAGGTCTCGGTAGTGTCTTGAAGAGCAGCGCAGCAGTGTTCTGTGAGCGTTCCGTGTCTCTGAACTTTGAATTTCATACTACTTTCACACATCAATAAATGTCACTCCTTTGCTTTGTGAAAGCTATTCAAATTGTGAAAGCCATTCTTAGCTTATAGGCTCTACAGAGCAGCAAAGCTAAGAGTTTTCCTGATGTTTGTGTTTTTGAGACAGGGTCTCTCTACGTAGCCCTGACTGGCCTCAAAGTCATGGCCATCCTCCTGCCTCAGCCTCCCAAGTGGTAGAATTACAGGCGTGCACCACCACTCCTGCCTTACC
>PVIC010058804.1:0-10284 GCA_004025085.1 Thryonomys swinderianus | reverse complement strand
CTCAGCAATCCTCCTGTCTCTGCCTCCCGAGTGCTGGGATTACAGGCGTGAGCCACCACGTCCGGCATTGTGGTATGCCGTGTTGATTGTTGGTGGGCGTGTCTCCACACCCAGCATTATATGTGGTTACCGGGGATCGAACTCAGGACCTTGCGCTTGTGAGGCAGGCGCCGGAACCACTGAGCTAACCCTCCGGCCCGGTATTTAGTTTTTTGCAGAGGCAGTGTTTTCATTCTGTAGAGGAAGAGTAGGAGGGGGAGGGGAACGGCCAATGGCAGCCTGGAAGCCAAGATCATTACTCCCTGGGAACGTCGCTCTTAGCAAAGAAAGCTGTCTTTCAGGTCCAGGCTGCCTGAGCACCCCAAGGGTGATTCCCAGCTGAGGAAACTTGGGCACCTACACACCCGAAATGGCCCAGTATCCTGGATGGAGTGAGGGTGAGGTGGGAGATAAAACCCTCTGGTTGGAGCAAGTTGAAAGTAGAGGGGGCAGGGTAGAATTTTCAAACAGAGCACACTGAAGAGGGCAAGCGGCTTTCTTTGCCTTGGAGAGACTGTTTGTCCATTACACAAACACTGGCCAGGCCCTGTGCAGGACAGAGAAACAGACCAGGCCAGCCCCAGAGGGGCCTCTGGTGTAACACGAAGATGGACTGGGAAATGGTAGGCTGCCTCGGGGCAAGGTAAGTGCCATGACAGGACAGATACCCAGAGGCAAAGGACAGTTAAGGTACAGGGAGGTCAGAAGGGCTCCAGGCGGAGATCCTGGAGAGGGGGCAAGAGCTAGAGCAGGGGGCACAGCCTGGGAAGCGGGGCTTGTGCCGAGGGCCTCACAACCAGGGGGGAAACAACCTTTGTACCACATTCCCCAGTGCACCTACCTTGTCTTCTCAGAGTTGGAGGGAGGGCAGCTAGGAGAGGATTATGGTGTTTTGTTTTTTTTTTTTTTTTTTGCTTTTTGAGACAGGGTCTCGCTTTGTAGTTCAGGCTGGCCCTGAGCTCACTATGGTGCGCCCAGGCAAGCCGCCGCGAACTCAGCAATCCTCCTGTCTCTGCCTCCCGAGTGCTGGGATGACAGGCGTGAGCCACCACGTCCGGCATTGTGGTATGCGGTGTTGGTTGTTGGTGGGTGTGAGTCTCCACGCCCAGCATTATATGTGGTTACCAGGGATTGAACTCAGGTCCTTGCGCTTGCGAGGCAGGTGCAGGAACCACTGAGCTAACCCTTCAGCCCCGAGGATTATGGTTTTTTACAGATGAATAAACTGAGACCCAAGGAGTTCACGACTATCCAAGTTCACCCAGCTGATACATGTGATGGAGGAGAGACCGGAACGCCATGAGTCTCTCCAGAACCCCTACAGCTACAGAGATTGCTAGATCCATTCGTTCACTTAGTATACTGAGCCTAGCCTCTGCCAGTTGTTCTTCTTGGAACAAGATTTCAGTACTAAATTAGATGAACAAAGCAGATGAGACAAGGTGAAAGAAAGAACTTGGGCTTTTAAACTGGGGGCAAAGGCACATGCCTACAATCTCGGCTATTTGGGGATAGGAAGAGTACATGGAGGCCACCCTGGGTGATCCAGAGAGATTCTCAAAATAGAAAATAAAAAGGGATAGAAGTATAGCTCCGTGGTAAAACACTTGCCTAGCATGCAGGAGGCGCTGGGTCCAGCCCCAACACCCTTCTCCCAAAAGTTCAGGCATGAGTCTGTCCACAGCAGAGCATGCATGTGTACAGCCCCTCCTGGCCAGGCAGATGCCTGCACCCTGAGGTGCCTGTTCCCCAGGGCAGGACGGGCCACTGTTCTTCCCAGGAACAGTTTACCATCTGCCATAGGCAGCAGTTTCTCAGAAGCAAACCGGGTTGAGCAAACCTCTACCCGCCGCCCTCACTTGTCCTCTCGAGAACCCCCAGGGACAAGGAAGCAGGTCCTCCCGGGAGTGGCACCCTACCCCCACCACCTACGGCTGAGGTCTCCCTGCCCTGAGCTGGGTGGGGCAAGGCTGGAGCTCTCGGGCTTCCCTTGGGTCCCCCTCTGCACCCTGTGCTTGTGAAAGCATCGAGGGAGGGGGGTAGGGAAAGTAGAGAGAAGGGTGCGGCCTGATGGTTTCAGGCCAGTGAGAGACAGAAAGCCCGGACACTTTTCCCAACAGAGGAGAAAAGTTCCCAGTTGCAGGTCTGGGGGGCGGGGGGTGTCAGCCTCTATGACTCAGGTCCCAGAGGGGCAAATACAGGGTCTCTGCATCCCCAGCTCAGTGGAGCCTCCACTCAGCTTCTGCTCCAGGCTCCTTCCCTTGTTAGCAGCACATTCCCCAGCGGAGGCATCCAGATGGCAGGGAGGGTCCAGGAAGCGACTGAGGATGCCCAGCGAGCAGGCTCCCGGCTTCCCACTCCCCATGGCCCCACGGATCATCCGGCGCCGCCAGCCCATCTCATTGGCTCACTCCCGGTTACTCATCTCTCTTCCCCATCTTCCCAGCCGGTGGTTGCTATGGCAACCGAACAGTGACATCACCCTAGGCTGAGGACTGAAGAGACGCAGCTCTTGGCAGACGCTGGTTCTGTTGCCTGCCACATGTCACAGCCATATCTGGATCTACCAAGGACAAAAAGCAGAGCAGGAAAGGGGCAAGGCTCACACCCCCCACCCCCAAAAAGTAGTGAGCATAACAGGGCAACAAAGAGGCAGGTCCTCAGGGAGGGGAGGAGCCAACTGCACATATTTAGGAGGAGGGAACTGGGGGCAAGGCAGAGGGGAGGCTTAGGAGTGAGCCTCGGAGGCCCAGGGCGGACGGAGCAGGAGCTGGTCCGGGTTGTCCAGCGTGCCTCAGAACTCCAGACTGCTTGCTGTGAGGGTGCCAAAGAGGAGTCCAAGGACTTCCTGCTGGAGCCTCCTACTCCGACCCCTCCTGAGGATCTGCCCTGCCTCTCTCCACAGCAACAGTGGTTTCTAACCCTGCTGGGGGCGGCAAGGATTAGAAAAGCAAAGCAGTCTGTCTTGAGTGACCCAAGGCAGTGAGGGGCTGAGCTCGACTCTGAACCACCCATGAAGACAAGAATAAAAGTAATGCCAGCAGCAGCAGCAGCAGCAACATACTCAGCATTTTGAATATACTATCTTGCTTGATCCCCAAATATCTCCATTTCAAAGATGAAACTGAGACTGAAGCTCAAGGCCACACAGCTTGTACTGAGGAGCTCAGTATCAGAATGAAGCTCTCTCTTCCAGCAGCTGGCAGCCGGGCATACTGCCCATCACTTCATTGTGAGGACCGTGCAGGGAGACAGCTCTTGTCCCTGGGTCTCTGGCCACTGAGTGGTTGAGTTTCTAAAGGCCGTGACCTTGATTCTGAAATGTCCCATTCTCCCTGGCATCTTCTCTGGCAGTGAGGTCAGCAGGGCTCCATGCCCGGCCCTGAGGCCTGTCCCTGTTGCTTTGGTAGAAATGGGTCTCTCACTCTTCCAACAACTGGTCTACTCCAAGAGAATGACAACCTTGTGGAGGAGGACTCTTGCTTCCTGGTCTCTTCCCAGAATCGTCAGAGGAAGGGAGGAAGGACTTGGGCACAGGGAAACAGAGGCCTGGGGAGGAGGCAGGGCTTGCCGTTCCACAGGTCCTGACCCAGGTTCAGGGTCACGGTGGCAGGTTCCCCATGTCCTCTCTGGGCTGATGGGGAGCTTGTACCACTCCCTTGTCCCCAGGGCCTCCTACAGTCAGGGATTCACTGTCACTTCTCTTCCCCTGAGTCTCAGGGTCAGCCCCGCCTCCAGGACAATCGCCTGTATGGCTGACGGCTCCTCCTCATTATTTCTTATTCCTGTTGTCATTTTCCACAGCAAGGCCAGCACAAAGCAGGTGCTTAATAACTACTGAATGAATGGGCTCCAGTGAACTTGTTTAAAAGGGACAAATCACAACACCTACTTCGTAGGTTTTGTTCTAAAAGTTCAATATGACAATGTACTGAAAGCCCTCTGCATGCCAGAAGCAGCAATATGAGATGGATTCTGTGTGTGTGTGTGTGTGTGTGTGTGTGTGTGTGTGATTTTGCAACATGGACTTGCTATGGAGCCCAGGAAAGCCTCAATATTAAAATCCTCCTGCTTCAGCAGAGGGCTGGGATTACAGGTGTGCACCACCATGAGGGTTTTTTTTTTTTTTGAGACAGGATCTCGCTTTATAGTTGAACTCACCACGTAGCCCAGGCAAGCCTCGAACTCACAGCACTCCTCCTGCCTCTGCCTCCTGAGTACTGGGATGATAGGCATGAGCCACCACGCCTGGCATTGTAGTGTGTGGTACTAGGATCTAACTTGGGACCTTGTGCTTACCAGGCAGACAACAGAATCACTGAGCTAAATCCCCAGCCCTGGGGTCTTACTATTAAAAGTCTTTGTAGGGGCTGGAGGGTTAGCTCAGTGGTTCCAGCGCCTGCCTTGCAAGCGCAAGGTCCTGAATTCAATCCCCGGTAACCACATACAATTCTGGGCATGGAGACTCACACCCACCAACAATCAATACTGCATACCACAGTGCTGGGGGTGGTGGCTCACGCCTGTCATCCCAGCACTCGGGAGGCAGAGACAGGAGGATTGCTGAGTTCGAGGCTTGCCTGGGCTCCATAGTGAGCTCAGGGCCAGCCTGAACTGCAAAGCGAGACCCTGTCTCAAAAAAGAAGTCTTTGTAAACTGTAAACAGCAGCACAGTAGGCTGTTTAAGAGAGGTGACAAGCCCTATGAGCTGGTGTAGGTCATGGAATGGCTGTTAAGTGGCAGCCTCTGCTTTCCAGCAGGTGGGGGAGGCAGCTTCAGGCCTTGAAAAGCATCTGCACTGACAGAATTTGTGAGGGAGGGTGAGGGGAAAGCACCTGAGTACCGGTTCAGAGGTCAGAACAGCCCGTAACACTTGCAGAAGCATCTGGGCGGTGGAAAGGCGCCAGCTGGAGACATTCCGCGGGGGGTGGGGGTGGGCGAGCACGTGTGGGGCTGGAGCGAGGGAGGGTCACACGAACCGGGAGGTGAGGACACGGGGCAGCTCAGTGCCCTGGAGACTGTCCCCGGCACCAGGCCGCGGGAGGAGAGCACTGGCCCGGAGCCAGCGGCCCAGGCGCCTATCTGGGCTCCAGTTCACCACTCGGCATGACCTTGTCGGTTTCCTTCTGGGCTTTGGGCTCCTCAACTATAAATTGAGGACAAAGATACCCGTGCCCCAAGGGTCAATGAGCGCTGTCCGGCGCGGGCACCAGCTCGAGGGCAAGTTTCTCTTCCCCCGTCCGTCACATCTCCGAGAGGGACCGGGTGGAAGATGCTGGTGGCGCGCGCCCAACCCAGCTGCTTCCTTCTCAGATTCCGAAGAGGCCTCGAAGCCAGGGAAAGGAGAGGTTGGGCGGCTTGGGGCAGGTTCTCTCCGGCTGCACCTGCGCGGGAGCCGGCGAGCAGGGCGCCGCCGCCCGCCCACCCCACCCCGGCCCCGGCGCGCTGGGGGGCTGGGCGCCGAGCCCCTCGCGGCGACCGCTCGCCCGAGGCTCCCTATTTCGGGAGCCGGGGGCGTGGGCGACGTCTGGTCACGTGATGCGGGGTCTATTTAAAGCGGCGGCTAGGGCCGCGCTCAGCCGGCCCGGAGTCCCTGCACACCTTCCGTTCCGCAGCTTCTCTCTCTGCCTAGCTCACCCTCATCATGGTGGAAGCCTTCGTGGGGACCTGGAAGCTGGTGGACAGCAAGAATTTTGATGACTACATGAAGTCACTCGGTGAGCGAGCAGCCGCAGGCCCAGGCGCCGGGTGGGGAGGGGCCGGTCGCGTGCCCAGCCCGGCGCAGGGCTCCCTGCCTGGCCGGTGCCCCGCGCGCCTGCTGCATCGGTCTCTCGGGCCAAGGCTGGAAAATAGCAGGGCGCGGACGCGTGGGCGGCTGCCTGGACCAGGGCGTGCGGAGTCTGTGGGAAGAGGGCGTTCCCGGTCCAAAACGGGCGAAAGGGAGGCACTGGAAGGAGATAGCTTCGTGGATGTTGGGCAGGGAGGCTTTGGAGGAAAGGGGTGTGTGATCCGGAGGTGGGAGAACAGTTTGGATCAGAGGAGAGCGCAGACCGCAGAAGGCGCCAGGCCCGCTGGCAGGATCCGGCGCGTGGGTAGTCTGCACACCGGAGGAGGCGGGACCCCGAAGGGATGAGCTGATAGGCAGTGCTCTGTACCCTAAGGCAGGAGGAAATACCCAGGATGAGGGGGATTGGGAGCGGAAAGACAGTGAATTGTATTTGGGGGAAACAAGGACCTGAAGCACAATTAACCTCTCCCCCCCCCCCCCCAGGTCGGGTTAGGGAAGAGGAGTTTCTCGGAGGTTTGACCTTGTCTTACAGTGATTTCTAACTAGGGCTTAGCCACTGTCAGTGAGCCCAGTGCAGGGCTGGCTGGAGGCCCATCCCCACCTGGGCCTTCCCTACAGCCCGTGGGGAAAGGAAATGTGGAGAAAGCCGGTGGACTTCGGGGCTGCATCCACGGTCTCTGAGCAAGGTCAAGACCTGTTTGGAGGGGGGTCATTGGTCTGCGACAGTGTGATGTTGAGATGGTTCCAAGAATGTTACAGGTGTAAGGAATTTGCCTGGCTCACCAGATTGGGGAACATGGAGGCCCTGGGAGGGCTGAGACTTACAAACCCAGCAGCAGAGCTGGTCCCAAAACCTAGGATCTACAGTCCAGAGCTCTTCCCAGTCCGCGTGGGCCCATGGATGGGGGGAGCGGGCTGGTCTGAGCCCTTTCCCTCCCGGTGTGGGCTTAGACGGAGATTCTCGGTACCCTTCTGTGAAATTCTCAGCTACGTTAGCCTAGTCTGCCCAGCAGGGCAAGGAAAACTGAGACGCAGTTCATGATTGAGCCGGGTTCCGTGCCCCTCTCCCGAGGAAGGGGGCTGGAGTGCTGTAGACATGGGAGGGGTGGGGGGTCCATCCCTCTCACCTCAGCCCCTACTGTTTTCAGGAACAGGGCCCACAAGAGTGGGTCATGAGGCCCCAACTCAGCTGCCTCTTGCTCTACCCCATCCTGGGCACTACGCCCAGTGATTCCAAGGCAGCCGTTCTTGAGAAGCAGGGGCCACAGGCAGCTGTCGGGGAAACTGATTACCCAGGTCTACTTCCCCCTCCCATAGCAGACACTTTGGCCAAAGAGTAGAATCCTTGGAATGGGTTTCCACAAGCCAACTACCTCGATTCCCTAATTCTGTTTCACCTTGGGTAGGTGGCCCGTCTCCCAAAAGACCTGTGGTCTTTGGGCAGCTGTTTGTGCATTTGTGCGACTGGTCATTGACCCAGGGCCTCCAGCATGCTGATCACAAACCCTACCACTATCACACCCCTAGCCCAGGAGAGCTTTTTGTTAGGGGAATTGGGGGCTGAAATTCCATCCTGCTTTTCTCAGGGGAGAAGGGCTGAGCGACACTGAAGATCTGCTTCCGTTTTCAGTAAATAATGGGTTCACTTGTAAGTAGAACCTATCATTGCTTCTTCAGTCTCCTAAATTCTGTCAGTTCATCGTCTTTTGGGGCAGGAGAGATGTCCTGGGGATTGAACCCAGGACCTCATGGACACTAGGCAAGCACTCTACCAGTGAGCTATACCCCCAGCCAGCCCAGCTGTCCCAGGTCAGTCTCTCATCTCCCAGGGGTTTCTTTCCTCTAATTCACACTCTGGATAAGTCTAAGCAAACAGCTTCTGGTGCAGCGACCAGGCCCTGAGCTTCACTGAGATGCGTGACTGGTCCAGCTCATTTGAAGCAGGGGACAAAGCCAAGCCTCTCATTGGCCAGGCAGGGTGGGCTGGTGTCCTCACAGCTGCAGATGCCAAGCCCTGCCCTCTTGCTTTAGACCAAGGGTCCTCTGGAGGCAGAGAGCCCCAACCCAGTACCAAGGGCCCACAGGCCCAACTGGAGGCTCGGTGCTGAGTACGTGCAGGTACGCTGATACAGTGGGAACAGTGACTGGCTTGGGAATCTAGGTCAGTCACTCTGACTTTGCGTTAAGACAACAGTCTCATTTGTAAATGAGAAATAATTTTTAAAAACCCTGCCCTTGGGGCAGTTCTAAGCATTAAAACCACCCCTGTGGAGTGTGCAGTGTACCCACATTCCGGCAAGCACGATGCAGCCAGACACCTTTGGAGACCTGGCACATGCCAGCTCACCACATGGCTGCCTACTGCCTCACCTCTGCCTTGGAGATGTCGCAGCATAGCCTGCTGGGGCGGAGCTAGGGCAGTCATGAGGGAGGCTGGCAGCAAAAGCACAGGTCCCAGGGGAGCTCCAGGCCGAGGGATGAAGGCTTCCCTGTTCTGTGGTCTTCACCACCTACTCGAGCGCACTGAGCGCTCCGCCAAGCATCCACGGAAGTCTCACTTGGGTCAGCAAAGTCACAGGGCCTCAGGAGCCAGGAGCTGAGAGTGAGTCAGAACTCACTCCACTCCTGGAAGGCAGCCTGTGGCTGAGCAGTTTCGAGAACTCTCGGATCACCTGCTTGGGGCCTCACTCTTCCGTCTGTCCCTCGGGCCCTAAACTCGTTACTTACCTCTGTAATGGAGAGAGCACTGCATCAGCCCTTCAAGGGGGGGCGGAGTACTGAGTGAGATAGTGCACAGTTCCACAGCACACAGGAAGTCTTTGTGCCTTATTCTATTTCAGGTCTTGCTGATTTGCTCTAGCATGCATTTTTACTTTTTTTTTTTTTGTCTATTGGGACAGACTGTTCACTGCATAGAGTGAAGGGGAAGACTTAATTTAAAAACAGGGTTCTAGTGGTACACGCTTGTAATCCCAGCAGTGGGGGTAAGGCAGGAAGATTTCCATGAGTTTGAGGCCAACTTGGACTACACAGTGAGTTCAAGACCAGCCTGGATCACAACACCATGACCCTGTCTCAAGAAACTTTAAAAAAGAAAGCCACATTGCCAGGCATGGTGGCTCATGCCTGTCATCCCAGCACTCGGGAGGCAGAGGCAGGAGGATTGCTGAGTTCAAGGCTTGCCTGGGCTACATAGTGAGCTCAGGGCCAGCCTGAAACCTGTCTCAAAAAATAAAAAAAAAGCAAGCCACACCAAGGCTTTGCAAGTCATGGTCCTCTTCCTTCCCAGACCCACACCGGAGCCCAAGAGTCACCCAGCTTGTTGAGTCTCTCTGTTCCAGCTTCTGTACTTATAACCTTCCTCGGGCCCTCAGGTGTGGGCTTTGCTACCAGACAGGTGGCCTGCATGACCAAGCCTACCACAGTCATCGAGAAAAACGGCGACACGATCATCGTAAAAACACACAGCACCTTCAAGAACACAGAGATCAGCTTTCAACTGGGGGTGGAGTTTGATGAGACGACGGCTGATGACAGGAAGGTCAAGGTGAGTCAGGGAAGCAGGCGTGGGGGACCGAGGGTGCCGAGATCCTGAAGGGACAGAAGCTGGTCAGCTCGGCCCCTTGTTATTGCACCCGAAGGGGTAGGGGGACTTCAGCGAAACAAGGTTCATAAAGCCAGTTCTGGGCTGCCATGTTCCAGAGGCCAAGTCCATGTCAGATTCGTCCTCTCGTTTCTTCCCTCTCTTCTTGGGAAGAGTCTACCTGCATCCGAGAGTGGGCAGCACAGAACCAGGGGGTCTTCTGACCTCAGGGTCTGCTCCAGCCCCAGCAAGGTGACCTTGTACAAGGTACGCAAAGGGTTTCTGTCCTTGGCTGGAGGCTTGAAGTGGCTGTGGCCATGGAACCTGAAGTGTTTTTTTTTTTGCTTTTTGGAGACAGGGTCTCGCTTTGTAGTTCAGGCTGGCCCTGAGCTCACTATGTGCCCAGGCAAGCCGCCGCGAACTCAGCAATCCTCCCGTCTCTGCCTCCCGAGTGCTGGGATTACAGGCGTGAGCCACCACGCCCAGCATTATATGTGGTTACCAGGGATTGAACTCAGGTCCTTGCGCTTGCAAGGCAGGCGCCGGAACCACTGAGCTAACCCTCCAGCCCCCTGAAGTGTTTTAAGAGTGAAGCCCAGATGTCAGGAACCACTGTGAGTGAGGCCACCCTGGCCTCTAGGAACAAAGGACACCTCCTTTCCTGGGAACAAGAGGCTGAGACCTCAAACGCTTCCACTTCTGGAGCCTGCCATTCCCAGACCTGGAAGTGTCCCTGATGAACAATTTCCAGTGCTACCAACTGACAGGAAGAGCTGCGGGCTGGCATGGGGCATTCACGCTGTCATGGGCATTTAGCGTCCTCTCGCCAAGCTTCCCTCGCACTCTCCCAGGGCGAGAGTGGGGAGCCTCTGTC
>PVIC010058803.1:0-10254 GCA_004025085.1 Thryonomys swinderianus | reverse complement strand
GTAGGACAGCTTTTATAGAGTGGAATATTTCTATAGGAAACTTGGTGTGGGAATGTGATGAGGGGAAGGAATAAATATGATACAGAAAGAAAATAAAAGAGCATGTATAAAGTGGGGAGGAGGGGGGAGTGGGTAGGGATATGGGTAAAAATGAGAATTAACTTGTGGCATATACTGGTACAAATTTCCCAATGTTATACGTGATTTTGAGATATATATAAATTGTACCAGTAAAGAATTCAATTAAAAAAAACACTTCAGCAAACAAAACCCATCAATGCAAAATAAACAAACAAACAAAAAACGAATATTATGGCCAACTAAAGTTTATTCCAGGAATATGTGGCTGTTTCAACTAAAAAATAAATCCATATAATTCAATATGTTAACAGATTAAAATGAAAATCTCAAAAGATAACAGAAGAGTATTTCCATAATCCAATGCATTATTCTTGTTTTCTAAAGGAATAAAAGCTCTCTTTTTTGGTTGGGTCTTTCTCTCCTTTTGGAATCAATGTAGTGGTTGCTTCCAGGAATTAATTTGGAAGTACTGCTTCTCTTTTGTGAGGCAGGCGCCGGAACCACTGAGCTAACCCTCCAGCCCTTCTCTTTTGATTTCATTAAACAGTTTGAAAAGTAGTGGGATTAACTCTTCTTTAAAAGTTTTGTAGAATTCTGCAGTAAGACCCAACCAAAGAAGAGAACTGCATGCCAATCTCTCTAATGAACACTGATGCAAAAATCCTCAATAAGATACTGGCAAACAGAATACAGAGAATCATCAAGAAGATCATACACCCTGACCAAGCTGGATTCATTCCAGGGACACAAGGGTGATTCAACAAATGAAAATCAATAAATGTAATACACTATATTAACAGAATCAAGGAAAAAACCATATGGTCATCTGAATAGATGCAGAAAAAGCATTTGACAAAATCCAACATCCATTCGTGATCAAAACCCTACAGAAAATTGGGATCGATGGACTTTATCTCAATCTAAGAAAAGCTGTTTATGAGAAACCAACAGCCACTATCATACTAAATGGTCAAAAAGTGAAACCTTGGGCCGGAGGGTTAGCTCAGTGGTTCCGGCGCCTGCCTCACAAGCGCAAGGTCCTGAGTTCGATCCCCGGTAACCACATATAATGCTGGGCGTGGAGACACGCCCTCCAACAATCAACATCGCATACCACAATGCCGGACATGGTGGCTCACGCCTGTAATCCCAGCACTCGGGAGGCAGAGACAGGAGGATTGCTGAGTTCGCGGCGGCTTGCCTGGGCACCACAGTGAGCTCAGGGCCAGCCTGAACTACAAAGCGAGACGCTGTCTCAAAAAGCAAAAAAAAAAAAAAAAAGGAACAAGACGAAGATGTCCACTATCACCTCTCCTGTTCACTATAGTGCTGGAAACATTAGCCACAGCAATTAGACAAAAGAAAGAAATAAAGATAGGAAAGGAAGAAGTTAAATTATCATTATGTACTCTATATAGAAGATCCTAAAAACTCAGCTGAAAGACTGCTAGACTTAATCACCAGATTTAGTAGCATACTCAGATACAAGGTCAACACTCAAAAATCAATAGCCTTTGTATACATAAACAACAAACTCACTGAGAGAGAAATTGAGGAGTCAATTCCATTCATAATAGCATCCAAAGAAAGAGAAATATCTAGGACTCAACCTAACAAAGGAGGTGAAAGAACTCTACTCTGAAAACTACACCAGTCTGAAAAAGGAGATTGAAGAGGATATCAGAAAACGGAAAGACATCACTTGTTCCTGGCTAGGAAGGACCAATGTCATCAAAATGACTATACTCCCACAACCACTATATAGATTTGGTGCAATCCTGATTGAAATCCCAACAGTATATTTCACAGAACTAGAGAAAATAATCCAAAAATTCATCTGGAACTATAAGAGACTGAGAATAGCAAAAGCAATTCTAGGCAATAAGGACCTGGCAGGGAGTATCACAATCTCCAACTTGAAATTATACTACAAAGCCTCTGTGATAAAAAAAAAAAACAACAGCATGGTATTGGTAATGAAACAGACCCAAGGATCAATGGAACAGAACAGAAGATCCAGAAACACTCTAGATATATTAAGCCACCTCATCTTTGACAAGGGAGCCAAACACCCTCAACTGAGGAAAGACAGCCTCTTTAACAAATGGTGCTGGAAAAACTGGGTTTCAATCTACCAAAGACTAAAGCTATATCTATCTCTTTCACTGTGTACTAAACTAAAATCAAAGTGGATTATATACATAAATTTTAAAAGAGAAACACTACATCTACTGCAAAACAGGTTAGGTAGAACTCTTGGAGAAATTGGCTTAGGGAAAGACTTTATGAACAAAACCTCTACAGATTGGGAACTAGCAGAAGGAATCAACAACTGGGATCTCATCTTATTAAAAAGCCACTGCACAGTAAAAGAAACCACTACTAGCAAAGCGAAAAGACAACCAACAATATGGGGGATAATTTTTACCAGCTGTTTTTCAGATGAAAGCCTACTATCTAGAATATGTAGAGAGCATGAAAAATCAGCCCCCTCCCAAATTTAAAGACCCAGTTCAAAAATGGGCATCTGAAATGAACAGACACTTTTCAGAGGAGGAAGTAAAAGCATCTAAGAAACATGAGAAATGCTCAACATCACTGGCCATTTGAGAGAGGCAGATGAAAACAACACTGAGATTCCATCTCACTCCACAAAAAATGGCTCCTATCTTAAAATCAAATAACTAAAAAAGCTGGTGAGGCTGCTGGGAGAAAGGAACCTTTCTCCACTGTTGGTGGGAATGTAGACTAGTGCAACCACTGTGGAGATCAGTGTGGAGATTCCTCAAAAATCTAGAATTAGCAGTTGCATTTGACCCTGCTATTCCTTTGTATAGACACAAAATAATTAAAAGATTCTTATCACAGTGACATTTGTGCACCCATTTTCATAGAAGTTCAGTTTGTGATAGCTAAATCTTGGAAACAACCCAAATCAATGCCCATCAACCAGAGACTTGATAAAGATGTGTTTTTATATAAAATGGAATATTATTCTGCCATAAAGAATGATAAAGTTAGGTCATTTATACTCAAATGTATGTACCATGAAAACATACTCATAAGTGATATAAATAGGTCACAGATATGTAAATACCATATCTTTTCTTTGGTATGAAAAATTGAAGATGTAAATGACTTCTAAAATGTATGATAGATATTATGAAATAGAAAATATTCAAAGGGAAGAGGGGGTAGGGATAAGTAAAGAAGGGGAAGAAAAAATTTGATGTAAAAAAGGGAAACAAAGCTTATGTATATAGGGGTGGGGGTTCTAAGGTGGGCAGGGGAATAGCAAAAAATGAAAATTAAGTCATGTCATATACTGGTACAAATTCTCAATGTCAAGTGTGATCATGATGTATATATAAAATGTACCAATCAAAACACAATGATATAAAAAAAGGGAATAAAAGTCCTGAACTTGGTTGGAATATCTAAAAAATGTATGATTAATTTTTTAATGGAGAATCTCAGAGTTCCTTCCCATCAGAATCAAAGAAGATAGTAATATTTGCCCTCACTAATATTCAACAACATGCTGGAGTTTCTGGTGCAATTTGGTTAATACATATTACTAGTATAATATGACTAGTAAATGAAATAAGGCCATGCTGATTGTAGGAAGAAGGAAAATTATCTTTTCCCACAAATAATTATCTATGTAGAAAGTACTCAAATATCTATATAAAAGTTGCTAGAAAAAATTAGTGAATTTAAGCAAGGTCTAGTGTATAAGATCAACAGACAAACAATTGTATTTTTACATACCAGCAAAAAAAGATTTTAAAAATCCTTTTATAATACCATTAAATATATGAAAAATTAAGGATAAATTTGACAACATATAAACAAGACATATATATTGAAAATTATAAAACAGTACAGTTGAACTTTGATTCATGAACTTAATTCTTTCCATGATTACGGTTTCAGAATTTGAACTCAGTTCATGAACCAAGGTACCACTATACTTAGAGATAAGTTTTAAAAACTCTAAATATATGGAAAAATATACCATATCCATGGATTGAAAGTCCATGGATCATTAAGATGCCTTAACATGCCGGGCGTGGTGGCTCACGCCTGTAATCCCAGCACTCGGGAGGTAGAGACAGGAGGATTGCTGAGTTCCAGGCTTGCCTGGGCTACACAGTGAACTCAGGGCCAGCCTGAAGTATAAAGTGAGACCCTGTCTCAAAAAAAAAAAAAGATGCCTTAACATAAGAACTGTCTATTCACTTTTACCCAGTTGTCTTGTTGATTCAGGGTAGTCCCAACTAATATCTTGGTTGAAATTGACAAGTTGATTCAATTTTTATATAGAAACAGAAAGAATGTAAAAGAGCTAAAAGAAGTTTGCAAAAGAACAATTAAATGACACAGCTTACATACCTGACTTCAAGGTTTTTGTAAAGTTAAATAAAACAATGTACTATTGTTTAGATAAATAGGTAGTGGAATAGATAGAGCCTAAAAATAGATTCAAACATAGTCAATTGGTTTTCAACCAGATGCTAAGATAATTTAATAGGAGAAAAGATGTTTTCCATTGATTTATAAGAAAATTTTTTCCATTTATTTATAAGAAAAATATTTTCCATTGATTTATAAGAAAATAACTCCATTATCCAGTCTCTAGTTGATGCACATTTGGGCTGTTTCCAAGATTTAGCTGTTATAAACTGTGCTGATATTAACATGGGTGTGTGTGTGTGTGTGTTGCTATGGTATGATGCTTTTAATTGTTTTGTTTTGTTTTTTTTGAGACAGGGTCTCGCTTTGTAGTTCAGGCTGGCTCTGAGCTCACTATGTAGCCCAGGCAAGCCTCGAATTCAGCAATCCTCCTGTCTCTGCCTCCTGAGTGCTGGGATTACAGGCGTGAGCCACCACGCCAGGCTTTTAATTGTTTTTTTTAATGAATTGAAGAATTAGCCATAAAGAATGCTAAATTCAAGACATTTATATTTAAGTTGATGCAACTTTAGCACATATTCATAAATAAAATTATGACACAGACGTGTAAATTCTGTATCATTTATCTAGTGTGAGAAACTAAAGGTGTAAATGAGGATCAGAATGTATGCTAGGTATTGACATTAGGAAGAAAAAAGGGAAAGGGGAATTGGGGAGGGGCAGGGGAAAGCAAGAAGGGAAAGAAAAAATGTGATGGTAAAAAGGAAAAATGGAAACAAAGCTTATGTGCAAAGGGTGGGGTGAAAGGAAGGCAGGGGAATAAGAAGAAAATTAGAATCAAAATATATCATGCACAGATACAAATTCTCAAAGAGGATGTGATCATAGTATCTTAAAATGTATCAATAAATTTACTTTATTAAAAATTTTTTTAAAAAATAAGGAACAAAGGAGAATAAAAAATAACTCTAATGCCTTGTAGACATAAAATGTCTGGAAGAAAACAGAAGAATTATTGTAAGCTTAGCTAGACAGATTTCTTAGATATGGTACCAAAAGTACAATGTATAATGGGCCAGTGATTTAGCTCAGTGGTTCTGGCGCCTGCCTAGCAAGAGCAAGGTCCTGAGTTTGATCCCCAGTAACCACATACAACAATACCAGGTGTGGTGACTCATGGCCACAAGCAATCAGTACCACATAAGACAATGTTGAGTGTGGCAGCTCACGCCTGTAATCCCAGCACTCAGGAGGCAGAGGCAGGAGGACTGAGTTCGAGGCTTGCCTGGGTTATATAGTGAGCTCAGGGCCAGCCTGAACTATAAAGCAAGACCATGTCTCAAAAAAAAAGTATAATGTATAAAAGAAAATTTTTGATTAATTTGACTTCAGAAAAATGTACTGCTGAGAAGACCCTATAAAGAGAATTTTTTAAAAAGTCATAGTTTGGGAGAAAATATTCCAAAGATGACTTGTATCTAGTATACATAAAGAACTCAAAACTTCTGGTTTTGTGATAAATAAACTCATCTATTCTAAAGACTGCTGGACTACTTTGTCAGTTGAGAGTTTACTAGTTTCATGTATGCAAGTTAAGAAACTGCTTGATAAAGAACTAACTATGACCACTGGAATTGGAGTATCTGAGAGAACCCAAAAGATTTAAACTCTATCAAATCTCAGGACTCCTTTGCAATTATTCCCATTGTACTTCCTGCCTCAACAAATTATGGACACCTGCTGGAAACTTACTAATATTTCCCTCATGCTCTGTATTTCATTGTTTCTTCCTTCGTAATCAAAGCCCAAACTCAGCAGAGCCTTTAGAATGCAATGGGGCTGGGTGGTGAGAAAGGAGGCACAGGGAGGGACATCTAGAATAAGCCTTAGGGATTCCTTAAAATAGGAAAAGTTTTTCTAGAAGGTGACTTTTTTTGAGTAGTGAGCCAGGGTGGATAAAAATGTAACTTGGGATGTGGCTCAACAACGATACAGATAAATTCACTGGTGAATATGTCTTGAAAGTCAGCCTGCTATGATTTTCAGAGCTTGTTGGCTCACATAACCCAGACCTAAATATAGTTTTGAAAGAAAGAAAGAGAGAGAGAGAGGGAGGGAGAGAGGGACAAAAAGAAAAGGAATCAAATGACTGCTACAAGAAGGAAAAGGTCCAAAATCTTCAGGAGATAGGAAGGGGGTGTGGCTTTTTTGTGTCCTTTGTCACTTAGGGCTTTATACATTTGCCAAACTTTCCACTTGGCTAAGAGAAACAGATGACCGAAGTAAGAAACAAGGCCTTCGTGAAGCACATCATGACCACACTCCAGTTAAATAGGAATGCTGCAGGGAAAGGCTGTTGTTCAAAAAGGGCCTTGATCTTGGTAGCAATAGGAGAAGTCCCAAGTGGCCAGTTCCATTTAATGTCGATTAACCATCAGGAGTTGAGTGAGGAGAGTATGTCCAGGAAGGCTGACCATGCAGAAAATGCTGGTGAGGGCCTGGCAGCCCAGAAGCTAAATCACCAGGCCATTGACTCAGGTGCTCATTACTTCTCACAACCAAAAATTCACAGGCGTGGACAAGTTGGAATCTGACTTGCATTAAGGAGTCTTTCTTCCATTTTTTCTTTCTCTTCCTTCTTCTTTCCGCTTTTGTAAAGATCAGACCCAGAGGTGCTACATCACTGAGCTACATCCCCAGCCCTTTTTATTTTTTGAGACAGTCTTGCTAAATTGCCCAAGCTGACCTCAAATTTACAACCCTTGTGCTTCAGCTCCCTGAAAAGCTGAGAGTTATGTGTGTGCCGCCATGGCTGGCAGTGGTCAACCTTTTATCTTTACCTGAGTCAGTTCCCAAATCCAGCCTCCCTTGAGTGACAGCATGTCTGGGTATCATTGTATCCACCTACCACATCTGCCACAGAGGGTTCTCTTCCAGCTTTCCCCTGAAGAAACTGTGGTGGCCATTTACCTGGGATGAGACTAATCCTCAGGAACTCTGAATACCATGGAGCTTTGCCAGTGTGAGTGACAACTTACCAAATTTGCACCTTGGCAGGCCCATGGAAAGGAGGTGCTTTCGGGGGATAGTTCAGTATTCTGAATGTTTAATTCACTGGCTATAGCAAACAGGAAATAGCAGAATGCCACAATGGTTTCCTCTCACCAAGTTTCACATTCATTTCCATACTCGAGAATTATTCACATGTATTTACCTGAAATTACCTTATGCTTTCTAGTTGTCTTTTCCAACCAGAATATATAAATTGCTTAAAAGCAACAATCACACCAAAATGATTCCTATTATGTTCCCAGAGATGGAAATTGCATTTTCTATTTAGTGGGTCTTCAAGTGTTTATAAATTATGCTGGAATGAGGCAAATGTTACTGGACCTGTCTCTCCAATAAAGCAAATCAAGGGCAAAGTTGCAACCCTGGAAGAATTGGAAATTAGGGCCATGAAGACTTGAGTCCAACTTGTGTATCCCAATTCCTATCATATGTCCAATCAGCTCCCCAGTTTAGAGCACATGGTTAGTGGGATTTGGAGAATAATTATCTATTGAAGACTTCATCAAGCAGCAAAGTCAATGACGAGACCTCCAAATGCAGTGTTGCCCTGGCATAAATATGACCCCTAGTACTTAGAAATTAATTACTGATCCGGAAAATGCCTTTTTCCCATTTTGATGAACAGGAAATACCAGAAACAATTTGGTTCCAATTGTCAGTATTAGCAGTCTGTCTTCTAAGGTGCAGCACTGAAATGCAGGAAGAACCCCAGAGCCAGCATTACCTGGGTTCGAATCCTGACTTTGCTACTTACTAGTTGTGTAAGCTTAGGAAAACGACTTACCCTCTCTGAACTTGTTTCCTCATAAGCAAAACAGAAATACCTGTACCTACCTTAGAAGATTATTATGAGTTAATTTAATATTGTAAGGTGCTTTGAAGAGTGTCTGGCACACAGTTCAGTGCTGTAAAATGCTAGCTGGCTGTAATTATTAACTACCTTTATAGCTCCAGGCTATACTCAAGTCAGAAAAATGCTTCTGACCCATGTCCCTCAGGACATGGTGATGCTGCACACTGCAGGTGATATTAAAATGGGGTGCATCAGCACCAACACTGATTTGTTCCTTGAACTGCAACTGTGTCATTCCTACCTACTATAGCGCCTTCTCCTTGGGGCTTCCTGGCTTTTTCCAAGGGACTGTGTAGTTTCCGGCATGACCAGTATGACCTCCCAGCCCGAGGCTTGTGGGCCTTTCCTTCCACTAGCAGACAAGGGGAGGATGGGGGAGGAGGCCCCAGCCTGGAGCGAGGGGCAGGCTATCGCCATCAGGCCAGTGCCCATACGCCATACAGCAAGGAGAGATCCAGGCCAAGGATTCGGCTGCCAGAGGAGGTGAGGGAGGCAGTTTTGTGCATGCCGAGCCTGCTGCAGCCCTGTCTGTGCTCTCCTCTGGATCAGTGGCTTCCAACTTTTTTCTAACCCCAACTTAGAAATTTTCTGGGTGATCGTCTGCTTGAAAAAGAGGAGCCCAAGCAGTTCCGTCATGGCTCCCCTTCAAGCGTCATTTGGCTGGATGCCTGGAGCCTGGAGCCAGACGCGAGGTCAAGATGGAACCATGGTTCTACAATGCCCTTCTGGGCAGTAATCTGTTTCACCCATATCCTATGATTTCTTCCTATGAAGCTTCCTACCAGGTCCTTCTAGAAGGAGAAGCAACCCCAGGAAGGGGGATGCAGAGATCCCAAGCACCCCTGAAAACCTGAGATAGCACAGCTATCCTCCAGGTCCAAGTGTCACCGCCTCTTTCTAAACCTCCAGGGTTGGGAGGCTGGAGTCCATCTCCCAATTCATGTGCACCAGAGAGCACTGCTAACAACCAGGACTCTCCCGCGAGACTCTAAAAAATACAAGGTCACTCCGAAGCTCATCCTTAATGGAAACGAACCTGGAGTATGTGAGTTACAACCCAATCTCCTCACAGACGAAGGAGGTGAGGCTGAGCCAGGGACACAGAGATAAACTCCTCAATCACGAAGACAGGGGAAACAACTGAATACTGCAGGAAGAATCCTAAACTCCTGTCACCCACAGGACTGGGACAAGCTTGTCTTCCATACCGACCAAAAGTACATCAAAGTGAGGCTCCAAAAAACGCAGATTTCTGTTGGGATCCGAAGCCATGGACCTCAGGATACATACTGCCTTCCAGGGTCAGGAGGCTGCTTGTTTCACTTTCTCTGTTATCTCCTTTCTTCCCATCTTCCCTAATTGTCTCTCAGAACAAAGGTAAATCAACCTTGTCATTGGAATAATATAGGACAACATCCTTCCTTCTTTTTTTTTTTTTTTTTTTTTTTGAGACAGGGTCTTACTTTTACTATGTAGCCCAGGGAAGCCTTGAACTCACAGCAATCCTCCTGCCTCTGGCTCCTGAGTGCTGGGATTACAGGTGTGAGCCACCACACCCAGCTCATCTTTCCTTCTTCAGGAAAAGTTTTTAAAAGAGCCTGCAGGAGACATAGTAACAAGTCATGCTGCACATATCTGTTTGGCAAATGATTCGCATCAGAAAGGAAGCATTTCGGCAGAACTAATGTGCAGAGTTGCCAGTGATCTTAACTATTGATCCCCAGGCCTGGGGTCAGGCTTCGCAGTTACTCAGTAAGCAATGACAGGACATTTGGAAAGAACAAATCTGAAGTGCACACAGAGCAGCAGAAAACACACTGTCCGCTGAGGCA
>PVIC010058802.1:0-10285 GCA_004025085.1 Thryonomys swinderianus | reverse complement strand
TTGCCACAAGTAGAAATTCATAGCGTACATTTTCCAGGTCATTAAAATGCAATTCCTCAAAATAGACTGAAGCAGCATTCCTCTTCTTCAGATAAAGGGATGGTTGGCTAGCCTAGTTGTGAAGATGACTGCTACAGAAATGCATAGATTTATTCAGTCACAAGCTCTTTGTCTTATTGTGGTGTTATAATGATCATTGTTGCTCTATAGCTATATACAATTTTTTAGAAATCAGATTTAATTATTCGACTTGGCTATACAGGTTAGGATTTATTAATTGCTGTTTAAATTTGGGAATGTGTTGAGGCAGATGATTAGTAGCCTGAGAAATCTAAATGCTTTGGTTGTTTTATCTGTTGTATTATCAATGCACATGGTCACATGGCTTCTTCATTTTAGGTACTACTGAATTTCTGGAGGCTTCAGAACCTATTGTGATGCTCTAAGTTTACTATTACTTCTGAGTTGAGGAGAAAGTGATTACTAAATTAATTTTATCAGAGGTGAATAACAAATCCAGAAAATTTAGGAAAAATATGTACTTTTCTAGTTTTTAAAAAATTTTTCTAGTTTTTAAAAAATTCTAGTTTTTTAAAAAAATTTCCTCCTCTGTAGTGCTTTTAATTTTTTCCCTTTTTACTGAGTTTGTTGGTACATTTTAGGTAAATATTATGATTACATCCATCATGGAGAACTTGTACCTGTACATGATACATATTTTGATTCTTATTTTTTTCCATTCCCCCACCCCCCCCACAACCTCTACCTCCTTTATATATATAGTCTGTTTCCATTTTTTCATTTCTACCATCAAATTTTTTCTTTCACATCTTTGCTTTCCCCTGTTCCCTAGTTCCCTTTTCCCTTTGAACATTTTTCCTATTTCACAAATGCCTATCATACATCCTGACTTCATTTACACCTCCAATTTCTCATACTAGAGAAAGGATATGATATTTTCACATCTGAGTCCCATTTATTTCACTTATGAGTATGGCCTTAAGGTGCATCCATTTAAACAAATGTCTCTTATCTATCAGTCTTTATAGCTGATTAATGCCCCATTTTATTAAAAAAAACCCCACATCTTCTTTATCCAGTCTCCAGTTGTTGGACATTTGGGTTATTTCCAAGGTTTAGCTATTACAAACTGAGCTGCTATGTTCACTGTATTATGATGCTTTTAATTCTTTCGTGTATATACCTAGCAGGGAAATACTAGGGTAAGTGAGGACCTCTAATCCTACTTTTCTGAGGAATCTCCACACTGATTTCCACAGCGGTTGCACCAGCCTAAATTCTCACCAACAGTGGAGAAAGGTTCCAATTGTTATGTTCAGGACTAGAGTGAGAGCTGTTAGAAGACAGGCCGAGAAGGGCAGCAAGGTGTCCTTAACTGACTCACCTACATCAGGGGAGCTGGGAAACCAGACATCATCTGAGAGATGAAGCTAAACTTGAAATTTAAAGAGGAGGAAAACTGATCAGGTATCAAAGGC
Source organism: Thryonomys swinderianus (assembly GCA_004025085.1). Lineage (NCBI taxonomy): Eukaryota > Metazoa > Chordata > Mammalia > Rodentia > Thryonomyidae > Thryonomys > Thryonomys swinderianus. The sequence goes on along the minus strand of PVIC010058802.1, from coordinate 8,786 downwards.
ATGAAAGGGAGATAGAATCTTTTACAAATTCAAGTTAAGCATAGTCATTAACCATGGATTCTTCTTTTACTCCTTACTTTCTTCCTTTTCAATGTTTCTTTACAGCCATGTTTGAGTTTGCATATGCTTTCTTTATAAAGCTCTACTCTCTGCACAGCACAATATGCAGGCCATGGTAGGAATTTCCTGTCCTATCACTTTCTGTCACGTTCATGCAGTAACTGCTCATTATTAACTTTTGAACACTTAATTTAATAAAATATTTGTTTATATCATGTTTCCCAATTTAATCAATTATTTATTGTGTAAACCTTTATTATGCATCTTTTATGTGTCACCTCCAGATATATAAAAATGAAGTAATAAAGAGATATTGACATCAAGGGCCTTATAATATAGTGGGGAGAAACAAGTGTGTAAATGAGCAATTAAATGTAGTTCAACATGTTTGACTAAAGAAAAATTCTCCTTCCATGTTGCCACTGAAGTGACTGAAAAAATAGAAAAATAAATCAGTATAATTAGAGCCACTGGACAGGAAAAAATAAACTCCTTTATCTTTTTTCTTGATTAATTTTTTTCTTTTTTTGAGACAGGTCTCACTTTGTAGTTCAGGCTGGCCCTGAGCTCACTGTGTAGCCCAGGCAGTCTCAAACTCAGCAATCCTCCTATCTGCCTCCCGAGTGCTGGGATTACAGGCTTGAGCCACCACGCCTGGCTCTTGATTAATTTTATTAGTACATGTTTGTAATGCACAATGTTTACATTCTTTATGTGGAGTTGGCACATGTCCATAGCATACCACCTCCTTTTCTCTCCTGTCCACCTCTCTTGATCAGTTTCCATTTGAGGAAGATCTAAGAGCACCTTTTAAAGGACATTTTCAACAGGCCAGATATGCTAATGAACTTTGGGAGACACAGAGCAGATGGAATTAGACTGACAGAGGGGATCGACCGTAAAAGTGAAAGTAGATATGATTTGAGTGTGAATTTTCCCTGCTGAATAGAGGATAAAGCCCCAAATCAGAGATTCAAGGCTTGCAAAGAGGAAATAGGCAAAACATGGTCATGGTGGTGGTTATTTTAAAGGTCTGAGTCAGCATTTCCTGTGGTTTATTAACATGGGAGCATTTTCTTAATACAGGTGAAATAAAAATGAAACGTGGATACTGACTCAGGGAGAGAAGTGGGGTGTGGTGGTGCAGAAGAGCTCCTTGGTCCAGAAAGCTGTTTCCTTTTACTTATGCTCTCCTGTGGTCAGAGTCTGTTGATAACACAGAAGAAAAATGAGCAAAGAAAAGAAATGGAAGTGAAATTTTCTTATTTGAATGAAGAATTGATAGTAAAAGGGGCCAGGGATGTAGCTCAGTAGTTCTGCCCTGTCCTGGCAAAGTCCTGAGTTTGATCCCTGATACTGGAGGGGAAAAAAAGAGAAAATGGGAAGAAAATCAAAACAAGCAAACTATAAAAATATAGACATAGGAACATGTTTCCTTCCTACTTTTTTTTCTCCTTACATTCTTACTTTTTCACATCCATCTACTCTCCATCCCAGAGAAAGTACCAAAAATATGAAACACTTTTCTCTGTGTGGAGATGTTATAGGATACTTTACATCTTATTAGTCTGTATTTTTCCCTAACTTACCTTGCTACTATTATGCTACACTTCCAACAAACATAGCCAGCTTATGTTTTATGTCAGTTTCTGGTCCAAATTTGTATTGTTTAGGGCTGTTAGAGGAACAGAACTAAATATATATGATTTATTAGGTATGAACCTGATGGGGAATAGTCCTGATGGCATCAGCAGAAGCAGAGGTAGAAAAATCCAAAATGGCTGCCTGCGCAGTAGAGAAATGGGAGGATCCAGTAGTAGTGAAAAGCCAAAAGGCTAGAGGCTCATGGGAGTCACCAGTGGGAGTCTGTGCTGGAAGGCTGGAGAGGCCCTATTGCAAGACTGAAGCCGAGCTGGTCTTGCACTGCAGACTGGAGACCGATGTCCAAAGGCCAGGACCTCCTCCAAAAGAGAAAAGGGGACACTTCCTTCTTCTTTCCTTTTTTATTCTATCCAGGCTACAAGTTTCTTGACTGGTGCCATCTATGTCCAGGGTGAGTCTTCCCTCCTCACTTTTCACCTATGTGTCCATTGTCTAGATGCATCTAGAGCTTCACTAAGCTGCTAGGCACTTCTCGAGTTATATCACGATTTGTGATTCCAATATTGTTTATGTCTTAAATGATCTCTACAATTATAAAGAAAAAAAACCCATATATATTACATATACAATTAAAATATGTATTATAGTTCAACCTCTTGAACTCAAAGATCTTTTCTATAATGTTCTTCTTGATGCTTTAATCTCTTAAAAGACAGAAACTAAATTCTTCATCAGATCCTTCATATTCATTCCTTTAGGATTTTAGGATGATCTGTTATTTTAGCTCTTTTTGTACATTATTCCAGGTGTTGTACCATAGAATGTATTGGCTCATTTTAATATGTGCTATTTTTGGGGAGGTAAAGGTAATGCTGATATTGATTTTCAGGTTTACAAGTTTTTGATGACATGAACATAATAGGGTCTAAAAAAGAAGGTGTTTTAACATTTCATAAAATGAAAGTTAAGTGGATAGTTCAGGCAGAACTATTTCACATGAAGAGAGTAATAAACATGAAATGAGTTACCAGAGAAAGAAATTGGAGAAAAAGATTGTAAATGAGATTGAGTCACTTAGATTTAGTTTTCAAGGACAGTCAAGGATTAGTGGGAACAGAAAATGGTAAAATTGAGGTCAGTTGACAAGATGGGGGCAGTGCTACAAAAACTCAGTTGTGCTTTGCAGATTCACAGTAAGTGGAGGCCAGACTGTGTCCTTTAACAAACTTTCCCAATATCCGTGCCTAAAGAAGTATTATGGAAATCAATATATTTAGGAAAATATCAGTATTTCAACTCCAGGCAGAAAATGTTGATAGCAAGGGTCATAAAGGCTAGCACTCATGAATAAAGAAAGAGCAAATAACTTTTTTATCAAATAAGGTGAATTTTCTAAGTTAATCTCCTACTTTTTTCTCATTTGTCTGTCAGTAAATGCTTTCTATACAAAGTATGTAATTGGAGCTCTTAATCTACCACAGTTCATACCAGTTTGAAATTCAAACTTAAGAACTTAAAAATCTATATTACAGTTTTAAGGAAATGTGAAAACTGCATAGTGGCATATTTTCTGTATTCTTCCCTAAAACTTGGGTTTAAATTTGCTTTATCTGTGATCACTCTCTTGGGCAAATCAGAACTTAGTCCTTCTAGTTTCTCAGGTCGAACATTAGGATTACTCTGACCTCTCCTTTTCCCTTGGCAAAATCTATTGGATTTGCTTTTTAAAGTGATCAAAATCTAGCCTCTGGGCACCACCTCTGTTGGCATCATTCCAGACCAACCTGTGATCACCTTTAGCCAACATTTTGAAATAGCCTTGTGACTAGTTTGTATCCATTCTTAACATCCTGTGGCATAACACAGCAGCTAGTGCAACGTCAACGTATTCAACGTATCCCTTTTCTCTACTTGAACGCTTCCACAGGAACCCTTCTAAGAGAAGATGAGATATCTTTTTATGGGCTATTGGGTGTCACATACCCTCACCCCATTGCCCTTTTGCTTTCTAGCCTTCAATCTTTGGAACCCTTGAACAGAGCAGGATAACTCAGGGCTTGCCCTTTAGGCATCTGTTTGCAAGAGTCAGACTGATAGCAAATGTGGGTTGCTCTCCCTCTTTCTATAAGTAATGGTATAAGTATCATCTTCCAATCAGCCCCTTTAGAATAACAACCCCGTCCAACACTCTTCAGTCTTTCACACAATTTACTTTCCTTTGCATTTCTTACCACCTCCTGATATGCACCACAATTTTTGTCATTTATTTTTATCTTTCCCAACTAAAATCTAAACCTTTTTATTTGTTTGGTTTGGGCATATTTTGTTTATAGCTATATTCCCTTAGAACAGTTCTTGACATACTCCATAGTAGGTGTGACAAAAAACTTATTCATAAATAAAAAGTGTTTATGAAAAGTACAGATTCCAAAATGTTCTAAGTGACTTTTTTCAAAACTAACACTGCTGTTTTCTGGGTCTTATTTGGTATAAAAATTAGAGCTTTTGTGATCAGGACTTTTTTGATAGCCAGATTTCCTATTAAACAAGTCTTAGAAGGGTACTGCTGAATAGTAAGACATAAATTGTTCTAGTTAATTATATTTTAAAGCAATTTGTACTACATGTTTCATGAATTTATGCCTTCCTCTAACCAGAATGTTAACCGAGATGAACTTCCTGAACTAGAAAGTTAATCTAGAAAATAATCCACAATGGGATATAATCTTCTTTTATACTTATATTCCAAATTGCATTCTGATTTTGAAATACATTTCATAGTGTTAAAAAGTATGCAAATAGAATGTAAGAGCCCAGGAACCTACCAAAGGAAGAATTTCAACAAATGAGAATTCTTGCTTTAGAATCAGGCAAAGTCTCTTGATTCTACTGTTTGACATTTTAGAAATACCTTTTGGTTAGTCCAAAAGTTGGAATCTGAGAATTTGGTTTTAAGAGATTCTGGTTCAAGAAATCACATTGCAGAGACAAAGCTGGGTCTCTCCTAGCAAGAAAGTAAAGTATCAGGCTGAGTCATTTGGTCAGATTTCTGGAGATCTCTGAGGAGAAATCCAAAGAACTTTGCTTTTAGACAAAGTTTATGGAGTTCTTGTAAAAGGATTACTTTGTTTCTAATCCTCATTTAATATGAACAGATAGCAAAGGACTAAATCATATTCTTATGGCCTAGATGTCTTACCTCACTCCACGACTGTGATTGATTTTTCTAGTCTTACAGTCACTGTCTGATCTTTCAGGAAGCATTTCCTGTTTCCTCCAAATCTGGGTTAAGAGCTCCTTCTCTGATCATGGTGTCTTGTACAACCTGCATCACAGAATATGAATTCTAATTGTTCTTTTGGCGATTCTGTTTCCCAAGAGCAGTTTGAGTAAGTGAGTGGCTAGGAAAGCAGAACCCATGATGGCATTGGTTCCAGATGGATCTTTAGTACCTGGGACACTGTCTAATACAGTTAATCACTCAAAGCATATATGTTGCTTATACAAGGGAATTCATATTTTCCTGTAATTGTCATAACACTGAAATGGAAATGGAAATGGAAAACAAGCTTATCCAGAAAACATATAGCAATGAGGAAAGAGTTCCAAAATATTAAACAACAAACTACTTAAAATTAAAAAGAAACTGATACTCTGTCACTTGGATTATAGCAATAGTGATCCTTCCATTTCCTTGACCTCTAACACTCAAAACCAATTCCAAAAAGAATTCATTGTAAAGAGAAAAAATTTGGTATTTAAACTATTGACTTTATATTACTAGATCCAAAATGGAATTCAAGTTATGTTTTGGTGTTCTTTGGTTATCCCTGCTGCCTCTTGCTGATAAGTGATCCCTATCAGATGTTGAGAGTTTGATTTCACCTACAGATATCCTTTCCTGAATGCCTGTAAGTTGTTCTCTTTTTTTCCCCTTTAGCTTTCTGCTTTTAGTTTCCAGTAGCTTAAATTGACTCTTACGCAAAAGCAGGAAAAAAAAGAACAAGAATTCAAAGAAATGTGTCCCTTGTGTGCAATTGATTCTCAGCGGTTTGTTATTAAATCTTTAAATAATTAAATACAAGAGGAAACATTAAGGCAACATTAAAAAGCCAACCATATGTTGAAAATATAAAGGTGGAGGAAGGATGGGTGTGGAGATGGTCATAGAATTAAAACTCCTTTTCATTAGCCTCCCTCTGTGGTGCCTATGCTGGTCATTTCTGTGCCAGGCCAGCACACAGGCTCTTCCTTTGTGGGTAGGGTGGGCTTTGGGGAGGAGTGAATGACTTTATCTACAGGTGTTTGCCAAGAGGAAAGGTTAGTCAGAAAGGAGATGCAAGCAAATACATCTTGAGTGCAGAAATAATGAATGGGTCTTCAAAGGATTCTTCAAACAAGTTGTATTTGTGTCTTCACCTAGAATGTCCCTCAGGCAGCCTGCCCCCTTCCTTCCTTCCTTGCTAGAGAGCAAAGCCTGAACTATAAGTTGGCAAGTCAGCAGAGATAAGAATGCAGTAAGCTACTCTAGGTGACTTCTGGGTATGGGCATATTGAACACTAGTTAGAAAACTCAGTATGTAATAAAAGGGGGAAGAAAGCAGGAGGAAGTTCTCAATGTGAAAAGCATGCAGAATGGCATACAGCATGCTGTTACAGATTTGAATGAGTTTCCCCAAACGCATAGGTTGAAGTCTTAATTTCTTGTTCTTCAAAAATGCGACCTTTTTTTTGGGAAATGGTGTTGTTATACACATAAATTTATATGAGGTCATATCGTGGTACTGTGGGCCCTTTTGCACAGGGACACAGATTCAAATACAAGCAAAACAAGATCAAGGCCGAGACTGGGATAAACCAAGGGATACTGAGAATTACTGACAGCCACGAAAACAGAGAGAGGCTTGGAACAGATTCTTCCTCACAACCCTCAGGAGGAACCAGCTCCGTGGACACCTTGAGCTCAGACTCCCAGAACTGTATGACAATAAACTGAGGTTGTTCAGATACTCAGTTCTTTGGTGATTTGTCATGTCCCAACCTTTTCCAACTAATACAGTGGGGAAGAGCATAGTTGTGAGGTCCACACTATTTTTGCCACCAATACAGGTGGCATTCCACCTCACTATATATTGCTGGGGGTCAATTGGCAAATGCTGCCACATTTCACCACTGTCTGCCTATTAGCCAGCACTGTGCGGCTCTGTATCAAGTGGTGGCACATCTGCTACTCCTACTGGCATCCCGCACTGTGTCGGGGACTCAGGAAATGTGAATAATATAAACACATTTCTTGTAGTTTGCGACGGAGACCAAATATTTCTAAGAATAGAGAGTGAAGTTGATATAGGGGGCCTAGAAGGACTTGTAGAGGAAATTACAAGAGCAGTGCATGTAGTAATACAGAGATGTATGTCAAGCGTGAGTTCATCTGTATATCATCTTCAACAACAGCCCTATGCATTCAGGAGTATTATTTGGAATTGCAGAGGAGGGAACCAGGTCTGCAGCTAATGAGAACTTGCTCACAGTCCTGCTGGTGTTGGAGCTATGGTTCGATCTCAGGTACATAAAACTAAATTGGTTTATAAATAGGGCACTTTTTTTTTTTTTTTTTTTTTTTGCTTTTTGAGACAGGGTCTCGCTTTGTAGTTCAGGCTGGCCCTGAGCTCACTATGGTGCCCAGGCAAGCCGCCGTGAACTCAGCAATCCTCCTGTCCCTGCCTCCCGAGTGCTGGGATGACAGGCGTGAGCCACCACGTCCGGCATTGTGGTATGCGGTGTTGATTGTTGGTGGGCATGAGTCTCCACGCCCAGCATTATATGTGGTCACTGGGGATCGAACTCAGGTCCTTCTGCTTTCGAGGCAGGTGCCAGAACCACTGAGCTAACCCTCTGGCCCGAGGGCACTTTTGTATTATATTATTTGTGTGTATAATGACTATTATGCTCTAAACGCTAATCACAGTGCATTCAAAATTGAACTTTGGCCTTGATGAATTACCCAGAGATAGCTTCATTAGATGATGATACTGTTTCTTTTTCTTTTTAAAAAATTGTCCCACTGGGCGTGGTGGCTCACGCCTGTAATCCCAGCACTCGGGAGGCAGAGATGGGAGGATTGCTGAGTTCAAGGCTTGCCCGGGCTACATAGTGAGCTCAGGGCCAGCCTGAACTACAAAGTGAGACCCTGTCTAAAAAAAAAAAAAATTGTCCCAGCTGCTTGAATTCCCAGCTATATGTTGTTTCACTTTTCCTACATCTCATTTGGATCTCACTTTACCCAAACTAACCAAAGAGTCCTTTGAGAGTACCCAGTAGGTCATATATATATTATTAACTCAATAAATGCATTTTTTAGCAAAACTAAAGTTTTTTTTTCTTTACCACACAGACCATTTTTTTCAGCCTGACACTGACTTACTGGGCTTTTGCCCCACATTCCCCTTCTGTTGCTAGAAGGTGCTGAACACGTCCCTTACTGGGGATATGGCATCTACTGTCCTCTTTGTAGAAAGCTGTTTCTCTGGAAGATCTTGTGGTTCTGTGCTTTCTTCCCTCGAGGGTCTGTCTAAACATCACTATAACAGAGAAGGCTCCATTTCCTACCTGATATATAACCTCGCTTTCTACCCCTCTCACACAAAACCCACTGTCTACTTACAATACTGCTTCATTTTGTTTGTAGCACTTCTTTTTTTCTGCCTCACTAGTGTGCAAGCTTCATGAGGGCATGGGCTCAGTTTTGGTTGCTTTTGTATCCTCAACAATTAGAACGTTGCCTGCTATATGGGAGACATTCCATACATAATTGTTGAATGAATGAATGAACCAATGAACCAATGAATGGAGTTCAGTAGTTGCTAGAGGTCTGTCTTAGGTCTGTGACTATCAGAGTAGTAACCATGACCTTACATCGTGTTACCTTGGTTCACGAACTTAATTCTTTCTTTCTATGGTTCTGTTTACAAACTGAATTGGATGAGAATCAAATCCAATTCAGTGGTGTTGACCTTATGGTGAAATTTGATTTGGTTCTCATTCAATTTGGTTTGGGGTCAGCATAGTGGAAAGAAGTAAGTTCACAAACCCTGGAATCACTGTATTCAGGTTGCATTGTAAAG
>PVIC010058801.1:0-10283 GCA_004025085.1 Thryonomys swinderianus | reverse complement strand
ACATTGGGGAATTTGTACCAGTATATGACACAAGTTAATTCTCATTTTTACCCATATCCCTACCCACCCACACCTCCCCACCCCCTTTATACATACTTTTATTTTCTTTCTGAATCATATTTATTCCTTCCCCTCATTACATTCCCACACCAAATTTCCTATGAAAATTTCCCACTCTATAAAAGCTGTCATACTTTCTAGAGCTCATTTGCATCTACAGGTGTTCATGTCAAAGATATGGAATTTGCCTATCTGTGATCTATTGATTTCACTTAGTATCCTCCAGGTGTCTCGATTTGCACCTAAATGGATCTATCTTGTCATTTGTTATGGCAGAGTAATACTCCATTTTAGTAAAAACCATATTATAAAATGGAGTATTACTCTGCCATAACGAATGACCCTTGTTCAGTTTTTAAGGCAAGGTTTCACCAAGTCACAAAGCTGTCGAGGCTGAACTTAGAATCCTCAGCCTCTCAGCTAAGGGAAGGTTCTCATTCTTTCATGTGTATAGTGGTTTCCTGCATGCAAATCTTAATTCTTCAATTACTCTGTAGTTAGAGACAATTCACACATTATTTTTGCTCAAAGCATATTTTTCTTCTAACAGAGGTTTAGAGTCATATCTACATTCATAGTTAATACAAGTTTTGCCTAATAACAATAAGAACATGCACAGTTTAATGTCTACCACAGTGCCCTCTGCTCTTCCCATGCATTGCTTTCTCTCCAACACCTGTCTCTTTCATTAGTGCCACTTTTCTCATTTGTTTTGGTGACTTTGGCTTCACTATATTCCTTAGAACTATATCTAGAGTTTCTCAGAAAATGACTCTGTCTGCAATCCTACTGTTGGATTTTTTTCTCCGTAACACTATTTAAATTGATTAGAATCTCACTGCTAGTACTATTACTATTTCTAAATGTTTTGTTGTTTTGTAATGAGGACTGATCCCAAGCTCTCACATATGCTAGCCATTAAGCAGCATCTCCAGGCCCATGTTCCTGGTTTCCCCCTGCACTTTCTTTTTTATATGCCCATTTTATCTTTTAACTGGACATTTTGTAACATGTCACACTGGTTTACAACAGGGAATCAGGGAGGCAACACAACTGCTTGCTTACATGGACCAGATGTATGGCTAGAAGTCATTGACTTGATTGTCAAGAAATGAAATGACGCCGGGTATGGTGGCTCATGCCTGTAATCCCAGCACTCGGGAGGCAGATGCAGGAGGATTGCTGAGTTCGAAGCTTGCCTAGGCTACATAGTAAGCTCAGAGCCAGCCTGAACTACAAAGTGAGACCCTGTCTCAAAAAAAAAAAAAAAAAAAAAAAGAAATGAAATGACTACCCACTGATCAGCATACAATCTCTTACAACCTTATTGGAAATTTATGGGCAGAAAAGCTAATGTACCAGTAACTGAAATTTGATCCATATTATTTTGTATTGGTGTTACTTAACTAAGTTGTTTAAACTGAAATTTGTTACGTGTCAGAACTGTGCAAAGACTGCTTATGCCTGAATAGAACTCAACTACAGAACCTTACATCTTCAACCTGACACTATTCTAAGACCTAATCATACCATCTGAAAGAAACAATAAGCTATTTTACATTATTTACTTGTCATCTCTGTCAGTTTCCAAATTCATGGAGAATTTGCTTAATGAAGTATAATTGCAGGCCACATGGAAAAACTAAAAGTCAGTTTATTGAAGAGCTGAATATACTTTGGATATGTATCTGCCAAGTGAAACATTTTCACTTACAGTCTATTCTAAATTCATACATGATTTATTATGGTGATTTTCATTGCATTATATACGTGCCAAAATTCATTACTTCCAGAAAACATATGTATGAACAAGTTTAGGAAAATGTAAAAACAGTATATTAAGTCAGTGAGGGAGACATGGTGTTGGGTCAACTATATTTATTGGGAAAAATACTGATATACACATATACAATATAGAAATAATTCAGTTGAATGAAAGATGAAAATACAAAGTAGCAAACAAGTAAAATACTACAAGAATAACTAAACTTATTTTTAGGATCTTCAGATGTACAACTCTTCATAAGTTGAAAACAATAAAATAAGTAAGTAAGCAAGAAAAATTGCCTATAATCCAGGTCTTCAACTTCTTTACATCTTCCCTCTTATCATTTTGTTGATAAATTTCCTAATTTGGCCAAAAAATAAGTACCAGGAAATTATGTTCTTTACTTTCCTCACAAAGCCTGCCTTTTCCAAAATCTTTATCATCTTTCAGTTGCTCGGGATGAAAATTTTGGAGCCATCCTCAACACTACACTTTTCCACAAGAAAATCTTCCTGGTTTAACCTAGAAAATACATTCAGCTTCCGACAACATGTTTTTTTTTCATTAATTGAATTCTTTATTGGTACAATTTCTATATATCTCACAATCACATATAACACTGGGGAATCTATACCAGTATATGCAAAAGTTAATTCTCATTTTCCCCATATCCCTCCCCACCCACACCTCCCCACCCTCTATATAAATGCTCTTTTATTTTCTTTCCGAATCATATTTATTCCTTCCCCTCATTACATTCCCACACCAAATTTCCTATGGAAATTTCCTATTCTACAAATACTATCATACTTTTTTTTTTTTGAGACAGGGTCTCGCTTTATAGTTCAGGCTGGCCCTGAGCTCACTATGGTGCCCAGGCAAGCCGCCGCAAACTCAGCAATCCTTCTGTCTCTGCCTCCCAAGTGCTGGGATTACAGGCGTGAGCCACCACGTCCGGCATTGTACTATCATACTTTTTAGAGCTCATTTGCATCTACAGGTGCTCATATCAAAGAGAAGATCAGGTATTTGCCTATCTGTGATCTATTTATTTCACTTATTAGTGTATCCTCCAGGTGTCTCCGTTTGCACATAAATGTATCAATCTTGTCACTCTTCATGGCAGAGTAATACTCCATTAAAATATCTTCTTTATCCACTCTCCAGTTGATGGGCATTTGGGTTGTTTCCAAGATGGAGCTATCATGAACTGAGCTGCTATGAACAAGGGTGTACATCTGTCTTTCAAATGTGCTTTTTAAATTCTTTTGGTTATATTCCTAGCAGGGGGATAGCAGGGTCAAGTGGGACCCCTAGTCCTGGTTTTCTGAGAAATCACCACACAGATCTCCACAATGGTTGCACAAGTCTACAATCCCACCAACAGTGGAGAAGGGTTCCTTTCTCCCCACAGCCTCGCTAGCATTTATTGTTGGTTGATTTTGTAATCACGGCCATTCTTTGTGGAGTGAGATGAAATTTCAGTGTTGTTTTCATTTGCATCTCTCAAATGACCAGTGACGTTGAACATTTCTTCATATGCTTCTTGGCTGCTTTGACTTCTGCCTCTGAGAAATGTCTGTTCATTTCAGATGCCCATTTTTTAACTGGACCTTTACACTTGGGGGGGGCTGATCTGTTTAAGTTCTTTATATATTGCAGATAATAGCCCTTTGTTTGATACACAGCTAGTAAAGATTTTTTCCCATGTTGTTGGTTGTCTTTTAGCAGTGCCAGTGACTTCTTTTGCTGTGCAGAAGCTTTTTAGTGGGATGAGATCCCATTTGTTGATTTCTTCTGCTAGTTCTCATGATATAGAGGTTTTATTCATAAAGTCTCTCTCTAAGCCAACAATAAGCAGGCTTATTGTTTCTGTTTTAATGTTTAAGTCTAGTATTCATTGTGAATTTAGTTTTCTGACATGTTTTAAAATCATCTTCACTGCCATCCCCTTGATCTGAGCTATCAACATCTCCAGCCTGCATTATTTAAATAGTGTCATAATTGGTCTACCTACTTTCATCTTTGTTTCTCAATTATCTATTTGAAAGCAAGAGCTGTAATTTTTGTTTTGAAAAATTAACGTACAATCAACCATGTTATTCTTTCCATTCGCTCCCATTTCACTCAGGAATAAAAGCCCCTAATATGTCTTCCAAGGCCCTCGATGATCCATCCATTACCACCCTGACCTTATCTCCTATTTAGTGTCACTCATTCATGCTGCTTAATCTACAATGTCCTCATTAATGTTTCTCTGCTATATTAGTTATGCTCCCACCTCAGGGTCTTTGCATGACTCACTCTCTTAATGCACTGAGGTCACTGCTCAATTGTTATCAGAGATACTTTCCCTTAATCACCTACTTCAAAATGTAACAATTCGCAGTAATTCCATAAGCAAAGTTTTGCTTTACTTTTTGTCTTGAGATTTATTACCTCCTAACATCTTACAGCCTTATTTTGTTTAATGAGTGTCTCTTTGACTAGATAGGTATAAACTCCATGCTGACAGTGAATTTGTTACATTTATAATGTATCTTTAGCACCTACACATACTTAATAGACATTTTTAAATGAACAAATAAGTGAATATAAATTCACATAGGAACACCACAAATAATAAGACAAACAGTTGATTGGGAGAATATATTCATAACATATATAATCAAAAGTGGATGTATCTTCACTATTAACAACATATTTTTAAAAATCAGTAGGAAATGAATAAACATACTTCTCCTAAATGAATTAACTGAAGATTGTAAGTGGATAATATATTAGACTAGTTTGGGTGTGTTCAGGTTGGTATGGATGTAGACAAATATTAGAATGAAATAAGTATATGAATCTTTACTTGTAATCAGATGAATTCAAATATAAACAATAACAAAAAGTAATAAAATAACTTTTTACTTATTTGCTTAAATTAGAAAGCTGATAATATTCAATATTTATAAAATGAGAAGAAAAAAATCTCTTACACTATGAGACTATAGAGTTATCTAATAAAATATGACAGAAACTAGCAACACTACGAAGGAATATATATTCTAGGTTCAGCCAACTTTGCTCAGAATTTATTCTATAGTTATATTTACCAAAGAGTCATAAGATATATATGAAGATATAAAAAATTTGTTTAGTATAAAATGTTTGTAATCATGATGCCACAGAAAAATTTTATAACATATTCAATTATTTCTCATGATGTAAAAATACACAACACAAAAGTACTATATAACTAGAAAAAAGAATGAAGCTTGTATTTATGAACTGATGAAGAAAGCTTGCCAAGGTTTAATGATTATAGGTAGGAAAGCAGATGCACAGTACTATTTTCTGCATATAAATAAAAACATAAGAAAATTCTTAAATTTGGAAGATGTATCATGATTTCATACATCAATAATTGATGAAGATGCACTAATATGCTTGCTATTCTAATACATATTCATTCCAGTAGCACAGGCTTTAAATATAAAAACCGAGTGTTGGTGAAACTTGGGCCTGGAATCTGCATGTGGGCCATAAGTTGCAAAGCAGTGCTGGGACCAGGGTTGGGCAAGGCTCTGCACCCACCACTTAAACAGAGTGTACATGCTGATTTCTAATGAGACCATCCCACGAGACTCAAGCCTGGAAACTGCATCAGGGCAGTAAGTGCTGGTGTTGTGCTTGGACTTAAGCAGAGACCTAAGGGTCAATGATATCGATGACCCGGGTTCTAAATATTAGCAAGAAAAATACTTGCAGCAAGCAGTTTATAGACCTCAACCCAGGAATTAAAACAGAAACACTAACAATAGCAAAAAGAGAGAGAGAGAGAGAGAGAGAGAGAGAGAGAGAGAGAGAGAGAGAGAGAGAGAGAGAGAGAAAAACCAAATAGATTACACATTCTTCTCAAAGTGTATCACGTTAGTTTACACAATGTGTTTAAGTAAATACAGAACTGAGGTTATCCCCTGTATATTATCAGCCTGTAGCGCCTTGAAATTGGACATCAATAGCAAAAGAAATTCCAAGAAGTTCATGAACACATGGAAGTTGAATAGTACTCTCCTGAACAACTAATAGGTCACTGATGAAATTAAAGAAGAAATTAGACAGTTTCTACAACTGAATGATAATGCCAGTACAACATACAGGAATCTATGAGACACAATGGAAGGAAAATTCATAGCAGTGAATATCCACACCAGGAAAACAGAGGGAGGTCAAATAAACACTTATTGTTCAACCTCAAGCTTGTAGAAAAAGAATAGCAAAATAAACCCTAAGATAATATAAGGGAGGAAATTACAAGGATCAGAGGAGAAATAAATGCAACGGAGACTGAGAAAATGATAAAAAAAATCCACGAATCAAAGAGTTTGTTTTTTAAAACAATAAACAAAATTGGAAAACCCTTAGCCAACCTTACCAAGAAAAGTAGGGAAAAGACCAAATTCATGGAATAAAAAATGAAAAAGGTTATATAACACATCCAGCAGAAATCCAGTGAACAATCAATACTTGTTGAAATCAACACTTCAAAAACCTGTACTCCAGTGAGATGGAAAACAGAGAATGGACAGATTCCTAGAAACATATGAACTCTCAAAGTTGAACAATGAAAACATAAAAGTGCTAAACACCTCAGTATCAAAATTGAAAATGTAATTAAAAACCTATCAACAACATAAATTCCTGGTCCTGATGGCTTGCTTCACTGCTCAATTCTATAAGACATTTAGAGAGAGCTAATTCTAGTACTTTTCAAATTCTTTAATGAAACTGAAAAGGATGTAAGGCTCCCAAATTCATACCTTGAAGTAACTATTACCTTGATTCCAGAAACATAGAAAGACCCAACCAAAAAAGAGAACTATAGTCCAGTCTCTCTAATGAATATAGATACAAAAATTCTCAAAAAGACACTAGCAAACAGAATGCAGAGGATTATCAAGAAGATCATATATCTTGACCAAGTTGGATTCATCCCAGTGATGCAAGACTGTTCAACATATGCAAATCCATCAACATATTACACTATATTGACAGAGTCAAGGACAAAATCTACATGATCATCTCAATAGATGCAGAAAAAGTATACAACAAAATCCAACACCAATTCATGATTAAAACCCTACCGAAAATTGTAATAGATGGTCTTTATCTCAACCTGATAAAAGCTATCTACAAAAAAAACAACAGTTAGCATCATGCTAAATGGTGAAAACAGAAACCTTTCACATTGACATTAGGAACAACACAAGCATGTTCACTATCATCACTCCTGTTCAATATAGTTCAAGAAACATTAGCCACAGCAATTAGACAAGAGAAAAAATAAAAGAAATAAAGATAGGAAAGGAAAAAGTTAAGCTGTGACTATTTTCTGATGACACTATGCTCTACATAGAAGATCCCAAAAACTCAGCTAAAAAGCTGCTTGATTTAATGGCCAGGTTCAGTACAGTAGCTGGACACGAGGTCAATATCCAAAAATCAGTAGCCTTCCTATACATAAATAAACTCAGTAAGAAACAACTAGAGGAAACCATTCCTTTCATAATAGGACTACCAAAAATGAAATATTTAGGAAACAATCTAACAAAGGAGCTAAATGAATACTTCTCTTAAAGCTGCAGCACTGTGAAAAAGGGGATTAAAGAAGATATCCAAAAAATGGAAAGATATCCCTTGTTCCTGGGTAGGAAGAAGCAATATTGTTAAAATGACCACACTGCAAAACTATTGTATAGATTCAATGCAATCCTGATTGAAATCCCAACAGCATTTTTCAGAGAGCTAGAGCAAATAACAGAAATTCAGTTGGAACCAGAAAAGACTTATTATAGCAAAAGCAATTCTAGGCAACAAGGACATGGCAGGAGGCTATCACGAACCCCAACTTGAAATTATACTACAAAGCCACTATGATAAAAACAGCATGGTACTGGCACAGTAACAGACCTGAGGATCAGTGAAATAGATTAGAAGATACAGAAATAAATCTAGATACACTAAGCCACCTTATCTTTGACAAAGGAGCCAAATGTCCTCAATGAAAGCAAGATTGCCTCTTTAACAAATTGTGTTGGAAAAACTGGGCTTCAGCCTACCAAAGATCCATGTCTTTCACCATGCATCTAATTAAAATCAAAGTGGATTAAAGACCTAAATATTAAAACAGAAACACTAAAACTCCTGGAAGATAGGTTAGGTAGAATTCTTGGGGACATTGGCATAGAGAAACACTTTATGAACAAAACCTCAGCAGCACGAGAATGAGCAGAGTCAACTAGGATCTCATCTTACTAAAAAGTTTCTGCACAGCAAGAGAATCCACCAGCAGAGCAAAAAGACAACCAACA
Source organism: Thryonomys swinderianus (assembly GCA_004025085.1). Taxonomy (NCBI): domain Eukaryota; kingdom Metazoa; phylum Chordata; class Mammalia; order Rodentia; family Thryonomyidae; genus Thryonomys; species Thryonomys swinderianus. The sequence continues at coordinate 2,096 of PVIC010058801.1, read as the reverse complement.
ATATAGGAAAAAAATTTACCAGCTGTTCCTCAGCAAAAGGGCTACTATCTATAGTATATAAAGAACTTTAAAAAATGAGCTTCTCCAAATGTAAAGACTCAATCCAAAAAGGAGCATCTGAATTGCACAAACATGTTTCACGTGGAAAAGTAAAGGCAGTGAAAAAAAGTTCATCATTGGTCATTTGAGAGATGCAGATGAAAAACAACACTGAGATTCCATATATATACATGAAAGGACTGAAGAGAATCATGCCACAATGACATATGTGCACCCCTGTTTATAGTAGCTCAATCTGTAATAAATAAATCTTGGAAACAACCCACATGCCCATCAATAGGAGACTGCATAAAGAAGATTTTTAAAAATATAAAATGGAGTATTACTTAGCCATAAGGAATGATAAATTTGAGTCATTTATACTCAAATGGATGTACTTAGAGGACATACTCATAAATGAAATAAATAAGATGTATAAATATCATACTTTTTGATAGTATGAGAAACAAAAGATAGAATGGAGGTCCAGAATGTGTGATAGACATTGTGAAACAGGAAGAAAATGTTCAAAGGGAAAAAGGGAATGGAGTAGGGGAAAATAAAGAACAGAAAGAAAAAAAATTGATAGTAAAAGAAAAAAATGAAAATGAAGCTTATGTATATAGAGGACTGGAGGTTGGTAGATTGGCAGGGGAAAGGGAAAAATGAGAATCAAGATATGTACAGGTGGGCTGGAAATTTACCTCAGTGGTTCCGGTGCCTGCCTCACAAATGCAAGGTCCCAGGTTCGATCCCAGTGACCACATACAATGTTGAGCGTGGTGACTCATGCCCACCAGCAATCAATACCACATACCACAGTGCCAGATGTGGTGGCTGACGCCTGCAATCCCAGCACTTGGGAGGCAGAGACAGGAGGATTGCTGAGTCTGAGATTTGCCTGGGCTACATAGTGAGCTCAGGGCCACCCTGAACTACAAAGTGAGACCCTGTCTCAAAAAAAAAAAAAAAAAAAAGGTATGTACAGGTACAAATTTTTAATGTGGAATGTGACTGTAATGTATAGCTACCAATAAACTTAAAAAAAACCCTGAGTCTTGAATGAAATACATATATGCATGCAGATTTGTGCACTGAAAATGTTTTTCTGGAACAGAACATAAAAAAACTACTAAAAATGGTTACCCTGGGGAAGAACTGAGTACTTGTAGTTTGTGAAATGGAGAAAGAATATTTCTCATTTTACATCTTTCTATAGTGACTATTTTAAAATCAAATCAACATAGTACTACTAGTGTCGAAGCCTAAGAAAACAAATACTTTAATAACATATACATTGAGCTAAAATTTCATGTTAAAATCCTGTCCATTATAAATAATTATAATATAAATGCATCCATCAAATAGAATGTAAACTCATAAAGAAATTGTCTAAAATAAACCGAAAAAGTAAAAAATGTAAAACAAGTTATAGAATGCAAGTCTCCACATACATAATCTGTAGAATAAACAAAAATTCATTCTATATTAATATTTATACATACAGAGGTCACCTAAAAATGGTATACACACTTCAGAAAATGAACAATAGCATGATATTTTTTTGATAGACAGTGTTATATTCATATGGGGAATCCTAGAAGATGTCTTATATCACAGAATACCCACTGCTCTGCTGCCCTTTAACGCAGAAACTGAAAAATGCATGTGCAGCAATCTCAACAACCACAGTTGCACAAGCAGCAATTTCTTACTAATAAATATCTGGAGGCTAATGACCATCATTTGGAATACCTTCTATACTTGTAGAGGCCACAGATAAGTCATATTAATCTCATTATGTCTCAATAAATGTAATGTTAAATATTTATACAAGTTTTTATTTTCTTGAAGTCTGTATACATCATAGAATAAGCAAGAGTCAATAGATATGCTATGCATAAATCAACTTTATTAGAACTTTTGATACATATGATGTATTTACCATAAGAAATTTGTACCTGTATGTAACATATATTTTTTTTCTTTTTTTGAGACAGGGTCTCACTTTGTAGTTCAGGCTGGCCCTGAGCTCACTATGTAGCCCAGGCAAGCCT
>PVIC010058800.1:0-10300 GCA_004025085.1 Thryonomys swinderianus | reverse complement strand
ATGGGTCATAAGGATTACACACACATTCTATCTCTTTTAAAATACTACTTGTAGTGAAATTCCCCTCTTTTTCATCAAATCTTCCACTTTCGAAAGTACATTGAAAACTACAGAAAACATAAAGGAATTAATTTTAAAATCAATGAAAAGTGTCCTTAATTAAAAAGTGGTGATTAAAAACATCTGCAGCAGGCCCAGGGTTGTAGCTTAGTGGTTCTGTGCCTGCCTAGCAAGTGCAAAGTCCTGCATTTGGTTTCTGGTACTGCAAAAAAAAAGAAAAAAGGAAAAATATCTGCAGCAAATACGGCATGAATTATAAATAAGTATTAGACTGATGGATCAAGTACAGAGAAAAGACCTCACCAAAGAAACATACCTAGAAATAACAAGACTTCAGTCTCAATAAAGACCAAAGACATCCAAACAAAAGTATTTTCTAACTTGAATTAGAAAACTTTTTATGAAATAGTTGTGTCACTTAATGCGTGATATGCTCTTAAAGATTTTGTTGTGAAACATCAGAGTGTACTTAAACCAAGACAGTTACAAGAACATTATGTGATATAACTGTGTGCAGCACATGACTAAACTTAAATTTGCAGTACAAGTGGTTAAATGGGACCTTTATCAAGAACCAAAGTACAGAGTCAGTTTTAAAAGCACCTGCCAATGCCACAGGGGCCTTAGAAATCATTATCCTCTGGTCAGAGTACCATTTTCTCTAAAAAAGTTATTTTTCCCGAAGAAATAATAAATCAGATGGAGAAACTTGACCATATCTTACAGCAAACTCTAAATAAAGTCCTACAATAAAGATAAAAGCAAAGTAAATAAAAACAAGGATGAGACAAAGTAACTGTCGAGAAACCTAAAGATTTCTTACCGAAGCTATGATTTAAGTTTGGCTTAAGAATTAAGATCCCAATGGCCAAATACTAAAATATTTCAAGCAAAAATCTCAGGATGTATCTGTTCTTAATTTCCCAAACAGAACAAGCGAGTGGAATGACTGTTTCTCACACCTGAATGCAGAGGAGGACACAGGAAAACACAAGGTGGGACACTATTAATTATGGGAAGACAGCCAGGGATTCTGCTGCTGAGAACAAACTTGTGCTGCACGCAGAGGAGTCTGGAAGCAAATCTACCCAAGGAAGAAAAGCCTAGCAACAAAGTGTAAAATAGTTTGGGACAAAAAGGGAAGTTTTCAGAATCAATAAGTCCAGTCAGAACAAGTCCAGTGAGAGACTGCTATGCCTTGATATCAGACTATGAAAGTCTATGGAAGGGCGATCAGAAGCACAGCTGTCAGCACTTACCAGCTTAACAAAACACCAGCTTAACAAAACCTGGGGCCCGTGGGGGGAAAGGAAATGAAGCACCTCGCTTTAATTCTCAGTGGCAGGCACTCAGCAAGAACAGGCTCAAGAGGAGAAACAGACCATGGACTTTGTTTTGGACACCTTACATTCAAGGAACCCCGGCAAATGCCTGGAAACGCCACATTCAAATCCAAACCACGCCAAAACTGGACTTTTAAATGACTGCAAAGTAAGAGCAGAGAAGGATTTAAGTAATAAAGAGAGCAACCAGGCTTGCCAGGTGTGGTGGCTCACACCTGTCATCCCAGCACTCGGGAGGCAGAGGCAGGAGGGTTGCTGAGTTCGAGGCTTGCCTGGGCTCCATAGTGTGTTCAGGGCCAGCCTGGACTACAAAGCGAGACCCTGTCTCAAAGAACTAAAACATAAAATAAAAATAAAGAGAGCAAAATGGATATAAGGAGCAAAGACTGAACCTCTACCTGAAGAGGCGGAGTGAAGTATCACAAATATTTAAGGTTAAGTATGGAGACAAAGCTACCAAATTTACCAATTACTATGGGATAAGGGTATCTTAAAAAAGTTTCTAAAATATGAAGTTTGTTCTTTACTCAAAAACTTAAACACAAAATTGCCAACCAAGTCTAATCCTGCATACTCAGAATAAAAAATTAGGACTATGTACAGATATATGTAAACATATGTTGTTCATATGAACATTACTCACAAGAGCTAAAAGGTGGAAACAATTCCGCGCCCATAAAGGAGTGAATGAGTAACATGCAGCGGAATAATATTCAGCTGTGAAAAAGGCAGGAGGTACGATACATGCTACCACGTGGATGAGCCTCAAAAGCACACGGAGTATAAAAGGGCTCTAAAATAGGCCAATCTATAGAGACAAGGGCTACAACCAATGACAAAAACCACTCTGTTTTCTTTTTTCTGAGAAACGAAGCCACGCCTGAGCTCCGCGGGCCTCTGCACTTGCTCTGAATCCGTGCCCGCACAGAATGTCCCACACGCACTGCCGGGCACAGTTTGTTTTCCTCCGAACTGAAGAAGGCCGCTCGGGACCTCATTTTCCGTCAAGGAAATGCGGCGGCAGAGGAGGACACGAGCCTGGAGCCGGAGCCGGAGCCGGAGCCGGAGCCGGAGCCGGAGCCGGAGCCGGACCCCGACCCCGACCCGGGCCCGGGCCTGAACCTGTCCGTCGCCCCAGCCGCCGACGGAGGCCGCAAGGGGCCAAGCGCCGCCGTCCGCCCGCTACTCACCGCGACGCCCGCAGCCCAGGAACGCGGCCTTCCGGGCCTCGGGCTGTAGCATCTTCCCTCCCGCCACAGGCCGGGGCCCTGCGGCAGGAGCCGCGGCGGCCGGAGCAGCCAGAGTGAGAACAGCCGGGTGACTGGGAAGCCGAGCGCGGCGCAGGCACGGGGCGCGGTGAGGCGGCCCCGGGCCTCGCCCAGTCCTCGCGCCACAGCCTCGCTCGCGCGCCGGGCCGCCGGCGGCGCCGCGTCAGAGTGGCCCCGCCCCGCGTGACGTCACCGCCGCTGCGCTGACGTCACCGCTCTGCGCGCGGACCGGGTCAAAACGGGCAGAAGGAAAAATGGGAGAAACGATTCATGTTTGTGTTAAGAGCGCCACAGTGTAAACCTCTGTCGAGGGAATTTGGCAGCACCCAACAATATGGGTGGGATTTAATCTTACCGAGTGCCATCTGGTCAGGAATTTCTAACGTTAAAAAAAAAGCTGCCTTGGGCCGGAGGGTTAGCTCAGTGGTTCCGGCGCCTGCCTCGCAAGCACAGGGTCCTGAGTTCGATCCCTGGTAACCACATACAATGCTGGGCGTGTTGATTCACGCCCACCAGCAATGAATACCACATACCACAGTGCCGGGCGTGGTGGCTCACGCCTGTAATCCCAGCACTCGGGGGGGGGGGCAGAGGCAGGAGGATTGCTGAGTTCGAGGCTTGCCTGGGCTACATAGTGAGCTCAGGGCCAGCCCGAACTACAAAGTGATACCCTGCCTCAAAAAAAAAATAATAAAATAAAGAATAAAAACAAAGAAAACCTCTTTAATGAATGATATTGGGACAACTGACTGTCTATATATAGAAGATTGAATCTAGACCCATCTCTCTCACCATGTACTAAGCTAAAATCAAAATTGATCAAAGAACTAAATACTAAAACAGCCTGCTGAAAAACAAAACAAGTGAAACTCTTGACAAATCAAAACCCCAGTTGCATAGGAAATAATACTGAGCGTCAAAACAATGGGATCATATCAAATAGTTTCTGCACAGCAAAAGAAACAACCAACAGAGTTTAAAGACAATCTACAGAGTGGTAAAAAATTTCCATCGATTCTCAGACAGAGAACTAATGAGGACTAATAAAATGTAAGAATTCAAAAGAATTAGACCACCCCACCAAAGTAAAAGAACTAATCAAAAACTTGGCCCCAGCACTCGGGAGGCAGAGACAGGAGGATTGCTGAGTTCGCGGCGGCTTGCCTGGGCACCATAGTGAGCTCAGGGCCAGCCTGAACTATAATGCAAGACCCTGTCTCAAAAAGCACACACACAAAAAAAAACTTGGCAAGGGAAATGAATACGTACTTCACAGAAGTACAAATAGCCAATTGGGCCAGAGATTTAGCTCAATAGTTTCAGCACCTGCCTAGCAAGCTCAAGGTCCCTGGTTCGATCCCCAGTTAACCACATACAATACCAGGTGTGGTGATTCACACCTGTAATTCCAACACTAAGGAGGCAGAGTTCAAGGCTTGCCTGGGCTACCTAGTGAGCTCAGGGCCAGCCTGAACTACAAAGTGAGACCCTTTCTGGAAAAAAAAAAATTGTCATTGAAGAGAGAAAACAAACACTCCCAATGTAGGCCATTCTGGTTGTATTTCTTGTTGCATTTCCCATAATTCCACATTCTGAACTTGTTCTCCGGTGCTACCATCTTGAAGGAGTCAGGGGCTTCTTAACTATGAAGGGAAATGACTTGTTTTTCTTTCATCAACTGTTCATAGATTCCTCCAACTCTGGAAAGACCGTATTCAAATACCACTGGAATGACTTGCAGCCCAGTCGTTTCCTCAACTCAACACGTTCACTGATGTTTCCGTAGGTCATGGATTTCAAATCAGGTCTTCGAAGAAAGAACTGCTCCTGAATGAAAATGAAGAGTCGTTTTGTTAAGACAACAAATCTTTGGTAATCAAATCATGACACAGCAGCACATACTGTCATCATCTAAACTGAGGGTGCCTTCCCTGCTGTGGGGACCTCAGGCCAGCTCGCCAAGACCGAGCCGCCGTCCAGCCGTGGCACAGGTCTGGCGACACAGCGGAATCCGGGGAGGCTGACAAGCTACTGTAGTGGTTTTTGATCCTACTCACAGCAACTCAAGGACCGATCAATACTTCCATCTTTTTCTGAATAAGAGAAGGTATCGTGGTCCAGGAAGAAGGGACTCTGGGGCCAGGAGAGACACACTGAGTTCCCACTCTGACTCTGCCACTTATCACTCATGACCTGGGCTGAGTTCTTCGCGCCACCTCCCATGTGTGCACAGCACCCGGGAGAGGAAGGCGGGTTTGGACTTCGCTAGCACATCCGACCAGGTTTGATGCACCTTGACTTCGGAAGCACTGAGGAGGATGCCTCATGGACTCCATTAGTTGTACGTGAAGGGAGGCCCGCCGAGCAGATGGAAGCTTCTTTGGAAGCAGCACCTTTGTGTTTTCATCCATGCGTTCCCTGTGCCTGCCACGTCATATAGCAAAGGACCGAAAGCGAGGGAGCTGGCTCATCACTTCCGGGCCACCTGGTCCCCAGGGTGGGCTGGTGCAGGGCACGGGCCAAAGGCGTGGGAAGGTGTCATTACTCTGGCAAAGTGAGGTACGGAGGCCCCTTGGGAAACACTTTTGAGTCCAAAGCCCTCTCTCGGACCTGGCCACCCACTAAATTTTCCAGCGTTCTGTGTCACACAAACTGTTGGTTTTCTGCCTAATGTTATGGCCTTTTAAATTAACTTTTTGGCAGCTTGTCCTTTGCTAAATTCTCGACTCACTCAGGAATAGTTTGATTCAGTTGCTCAGATCCATGATGAGGACTCATAGGGAAAAAAAAGAAACAACAGATGTGAAAATGAGTTCAAGATCTCTCATCACTAAATGAAATAGTAATGTGAAACAATAGGATATCATTTCAGTCTGTCATATTAGAAGAAATATATAGTTTATTATAACCAATGTGGGAGAGGTGGGCACTGTCATATGCATTTGATGACAGTATAGACAGCAAAGCGACCGTTTGAATGTTATTTAACCAGACTGATTGATTGATTGGTTTTTTTGAAGACAGGGTCTCATTATGTAGTTCAGGCTGGTCTTGAACCCACTATGTAGCTTAGGCTGACCTTAAACCTCAAGTGATCCTCCTGTCTCAGCCTTCCAAATGCTGGGATTACAGCTGTGCACTATCACACACAGCTCTTATCAGGATTTAAATGCACGAATTTATGCCCCGAAAGTCTAAACCTTGAGATTTATTCCAAACATATATTTGTATAAATGTGCAAAAATATATGTGTAAAAGATGTTCATTTCGGTGTTGCCAAGAAGTAACAGGATGATTAGAATGTTCACCGGGGGGGGTGTCCTATTTTTTTTTCTTCCTTCCAGCGCTGGGTATTGAACTCAGCACCTTGCACTTTCCAGGCACCACAGAGCTACATCCCTAGCCCACAAGTGTGTCCTATTTATCAACAGGATCGACTTTGGTGCATCCACTCAAAGGAAATACATAAAAGAGGATATTTTTATATATTCTGATTTTGAAAGATAACCCAGAAACACATTTTAAAATATAGTAATAAATGAAGAACATTTCAGAACAAAACATTGTGTGAATCTAGTCACGAAAAAGAGTATTTTCTAGTGCATATGTGAGTTAATAAACAACTACAAAGAGACTAACTGTAATTAGCTCTGAGAACTAGAGCTCAGAGCTAAGAAAACTTACTTTTTCTTTTATAAACAGTACTTCAGGAACTGTTAAAGTTTTTTAAAATGAGCATAATTCACAACTTAATGAACTGTTGAGAACCAACCTCAGTAACCCTAACTCTCACTTTTCACATACAAATTAGGTAATTTAATTTCATCCATTTTAACAATAGAACAGTACACTATGCATGCTCTCGTGTTTGGGTGCTTTTACTCACTCTTACATCTCTAAGATTCAGCCACACCAGGAGAGATGGTGGGAAACTGGGAGGCGGAGCGTTTGGAGCCGGGTCAGGGGACCAGGGGAAGCAGGAGAACAGGGCAGGAGGGAAGAGGCTCGAAATGATCGAGATACCAGATATATATGTACACATATAATTGTACATAATATAGACTGTATATATAATTTATATATATGTAGATCAGGTCCCTAAAATAGTTACTATGTATTGTAAACATACCAATAAAATAATTCACCCACGTTGTTGTCGTCCACATGTCTATGTTTGGTAACTTTCACAGTGGTATAGAATTACAGTGATTAAGCGTGCTGGATTTGGGAATCATTCGGTTTCGGCTCGCCCACACAAGGCTGTTTCCATTCTAGTTTCTGTGTCTGTGTCCCCAAAAGCATTAGAAGGAAATTTAAAGATTTAAGTGGCGTGGGGGCTCATGTCTGTAATCCCTGCACTCTGGGAAACCCAGGCAGCTGGATGGCACATTCAAGCTCAGCCGAGACAACTTGGTGAGATGTTTCAAAGTAAAATATTTAAAAAGAGCTGGGATTGTAGCTCAGTGGGAAGGTCCTGGATTCAATCGCCAGCACAAAAAAAAATTTTTTTAAATATGATTTGCACGTGGGGATGGGGCAGGGAGAGGCTATTTGCTTTGGAAATTAAGGGCCCAATTCTTTGAGGAAAAGATTTGGGGAAGAAGGGCCAGAGATTTAGCTCAGTGGTTCCGCTGCCTGTTTAGCAAGCACAAGGTCCTTGGTTCGATCCCAGGAACCACATACAATGATATGATGTTGGGCATGGTGACTCACACCCACCAGCAATGAGTACCACACCCCACAGTGCTGGGCATGGTGGCTCATGCCTGTCATCCCAGCACTCTGGAGGCAGAGGCAGGAGGATTGCTGAGTTTGATTCTTGCCTGGGCTACATAGTGAGCTCAGGGCCAGCCTGAACTACAAAGCAAGACCCTGTCTCCAAAAAAATTAAAAAAAAAAAATTTTTTTTTTTGATAAGTGAAGTGCTATGAAGTAGCTGGTGTGGAATGAACTAAGAACAGGCCCAGCAGGGTAGATGAGTGGTTGCGGGGCACTGTCGTGTGGGTCTGGACAGGGCCCACGCTGCGGGCTCCCTCTCGCTGCCCCCGGCTGCATCCACACCTTGTATTCGTCCAGCCACACGTGCACCAGTCTCAGATTGTTCCAGGCCTCGGCCTTCCTGAAGGCGCTGTCCTTCCTCAGGCCCCTCTTCACGAGGTGCCCCACGCGGGAGCAGGGGATTATGAAGAGTTGGCCTCCGCACATCCAGATCTAGATGAAAACAAAACACAACCCAGGTCAAGGTGTCTTTGCCGGTAACAGGCACCTATTGGGTTCTGTGTACTAACCTGACACTGGCTAATGTTTATTAAACTTTTTCCACTCAGACCTCATGACACTCACGGTTGCCCCCACTTTGCCCATGAGGAAGTGAACACAAAGATGAGTGAAGAAGTCTATCTGTGACACGGCCCGGTGAGTGGCGGTGGACAGGGGTCAACTGAAGGACGTCTGTTCTGAGGGGCAGCACCCTGAGTGCCAATGACCCTGCTCGCGTGCTAAGTAGTTTCTGGTATAAATACCTAGAAAAATGCCACTCCTGCCTGGATCCAGCCTTTTGTACATCCTTTTATACTCAAAAAATAACTCTTGGGCTGGAGATTTAGCACAGTGGTTCCAGTGCCTGCCTCGCAAGCGCAAGGTCCTGAGTTTGATCCCGGTAACCACATGCTGGGCGTGGTGACTCACGCCCACCAACTATCAATACCACATACCACAATGCCGGGTGTGGTGGCTCACGCCTATAATCCCAGCACTCGGGAGGCAGAGACAGGAGAATTGCTGGGTTGGAGGCTTCCCTGGGCTACATAGTGAGTTCAGGGCCAGCCTGAACTACAAAGCAAAACCCTGTCTAAAAAAAAAAAAAAACAAAAAAAACACCCTCTTATTTTTTCTTTTATTTTACACTGGGTCTTGTTATGAGTTCAGGTTGGCCTTGAACTTGAGGGGTTTCTCCTGCTTCAGCCTCCCTAGAGCTGGGATTACAGGTATGCTCCCATGCCCAGCTTAATGCTTATATTACCTTTTTTCATTACATGACAGTAAGATAATAGTCATCAACAACTTGGCAAATATAGGAAATCACACGGGAAAAAAACCAATATTTACTTCTCATCCCAGCATTCTGAGTTAATTAATATATCTCAGTGGGGGGGAGGGTATAGACACACAAACACACACAGCAATAAGATAACTTGCTGTGCTCATCTGATGTTACATAAAATTATTTTAAAAGTCTAATATAGTTTTGGACACTTTGGTAGTTTCCAATCTCTATTATTATACAAAGGCCACAGAAAAGGTGCTTATCCTACAAATCCTGTGCGGGTGACCTGCCTTTTTTTTTTTTTCTTTTTTTAGTTTTTTGAGACAAGGTCTGGCTTTGTCATTCAGCCTGGCCCTGAACTCACTATATAGCCCAGGCAAGCCTCGAACTCTCAGCAATCCTCCTGCCTCTGCCTCCGGAGTGCTGGGTTTATAGGAATGAGCCACCACGCCTGGCATGGTGACCTACATCTTCCAAGGCCTTTGCCAGGACTCCTCTGTTTATTTGAACTCCGTGGTTTCCACAGGGTCCTGGTCCACCAGCACCAGGCGGCTTAGGTGGGGAGTAGAAATACAATTCCCTGGGCCTATTCTCTCCTGAGCCAGAAACTGGGGTTGAGGCCCAGCACTTGGGACTTGGTTTCCTTGGGTTTTGTTTTTTTGGTTTTTTGGTTTTTTTGGTTTGTTTGTTTTTTGAGACAATCTTATTCTACTTTGAGTTGGTCTTGGAATCACTATGTAGCACAGGCTGGCCTTGAATTCACAGTGACCCCCTGCCTCAGGCTGCTAAGTGCTGGGATTTCAGACATGCTCTACCATGCCTGGCAGTGGTCGGGGTTTTAACCTGCTCTTGATGTGATTCTGTTGCACCTCGAGGTGGATAGTCATGTTCTAGTGGGTTAAGACCATATATCACAGGGGCTGGGGATTTAGCTCAAGTGGTACCGTGCCAACTTTGGATGTATAAGGGCCTGAGTTCGATTCCCAGTCCCCCCCCCAAAAAAAAGAGCAGACCATATATCCTGGTATTGCAGATATTTTCTGAGAAACTCCAGCTAATTTTTAGGAAAAGTAACAGGAAATGAAAATCTTTACTAAAAACCATACTGGGAAGTATTGCTCAGTCAGCAAAAAGAGATATTAAATGGAAACATCTAGTCAATGAAAAGAGAGTATGTTAGAGAAACTGGCAAGCAGAACTTCTGAAATCATACAAGACCTGGCTGATGACTGCTATAGTTGATCCCTAAAGTCCTTTAGAATTTAGCCATGTATGGTGGTGCACACCTGTCATCCCAGCACTTGAGAGGCTGAGGCAGGAGGATCTCTATAATTTCAAGGCTAGCCTGAGCTACATAAGGATTTCAAGGGCAGCCTGAACTATGTAGTGAGACCTTGTCTCAAAAAAATGATAAGAAAGAAATAGAACCTCCCAGCACTTGGGAGGCAGAGGCAGGAGGATCACTGAGAGTTCGAGGCTTGCGTAGTGGCTACATAGTGAAAGAAATAGAACCTTAGGCCAGAGGTCCAAAGACGTGGGTTCTTTGCTCAGCCCTACAATGCCCACGTGAGGCAGGTCCTCTG
>PVIC010058799.1:0-10273 GCA_004025085.1 Thryonomys swinderianus | reverse complement strand
CGGCGGGCCCGGAGCTGCTGGGTCCGGTCCGTCCGCCGTAAATTCCCCAGTCTGCTGGAGTCACGGCACGGCATGCCCGGAGCTGCTGGGTCTGGTCTGTCCGCCGTAAGTTCCCCAGTCCGCTGGGCTCACGGCACGGCGGGCCCGGAGCTGCTGGGTCCGGTCTATTTGCTAAATTTTAACAGACTTTTCTTACAGCAAAGAGAAGTTTTACTAGACTTTTGAAATACACTTTGCTGCAACAGAAGGAACTGGTGTCTGCAGAATTGTCAGAAACTGGTGAAGGGGTCTGGAAATCACACAATTTGATTCTACAACTAGCACATTATATGGTTTTTCCCCAGAAGACTGAGCACAGCTATTATTGACAGGGAAGACCCCTGCTCCTGTGGTCCTCAGACTTGTCCAGGAAGCCCAGGTTTGGGTGTTCATGGTCACGACTGCCTAAAACCCTTAATCAAGTGACTCTCATGCCCCACCTCTCTCCATGCATCTGCTTGTGGTTGCTGCTGACTACTGCCTCCTCCTCTTCTTACTTTGAAAGTCACAGGAGGACCAAGCTGAGCACTTCTCAGTCCTGGAAGCCAAGTTAGGGATGGCAATGTGTCCTTCACTCACGAATGGGTCTCAAGGCAAAGAATTTGGTTTGACAAGAAAAGCTTTTCTCAGCAGAGAAAGATCCCACCATAAAAGAAAACTATAGACCAATCTTTCTGATGCACATTGAGGCAAAAATCCTCAAGAAAATACTGGCAAACAGAATACAGAGAGTTATCAAGAAAATCATGCACCCTGATCAAGTTGGATTTATCCCAGGGATGCAAGACTGGCTCAACATACATAAATCAATAAATGTAATACATTATATTAACAGACTCAAGGACAAAAAACATATGGTTATCTCAATAGATGCAGAAAAAGCATTTGACAAAATCCAATACCCATTTATGATGAAAACCCTACAGGGAATCAGAATAGATTAACCTCATCTCAATTTAATACAAGCTATTTATGAGAAACCAACAACCAGCATCATACTTAATGGGCAAAAACTGAAACCTTTTGCACTAAGATCAAGAACGAGTCAAGGATGCCTACTGTCACCACTCTTATTCAGTATAGTGCTGGAAACATTAGCCATAGCAATCAGGCAGGACAAAGATATAAAAGCAATAAAGGTAGGAAAGGAAAAAGTTAAACTATCATTATTTTCTGATGATATAATAGTCTATCTAGAGGATCCTAAAAACTCAATGAAAAGACTGCTAGACTTAATTACCAAAATTAGTAGTGCTGCTGGATACAAGGTTAAATGCTCAAAAATCAACAGCCTTTGTCTACACAAACAACAGACTCACTGAAAGAGAAAATGGGGAGTCAATCCCTTTCACAATAGCACCTAGAAAAATGAAATATCTAGGAATTAACCTAACAAAGGAATTGAAAGACCTCTACTCTGAAAACTATAGGACTCTGAAAAATGAGATAGAGGAGGAGATCAGAAAGTAGAAAGACATCCCTTGTTCCTGGGTAGAGAGAACCAACATCGTCAAAATGGCTATACTCCCACAACTACTATACAGATTCAATGCAATTCCAATTGAAAATCCAACACTATATTTCACAGAGCTAAAGAAAATAATACAAAAATTCATCTGGAACCACAAGAAACCTAGAATAGCAAAAGCAATTCTAAGCAACCATGACATGGCAGGGGGCATCACAATCCCTAACTTAAAACTCTACTATAAAGCTACTCTGATAAAAAACAAAAACTGCATGGTACTGGCAAAGTAACAGACCCGAGGACCAGTGGAATAGATTAGAAGATGCAGAAACAACCCCGGATACACTAAGCCACCTTGTCTTTGACAAAGGAGCCAAACATCATCAGTGAAAGAAAGACAGCCTCTTTAACAAATGGTGCTGGAAATACTAGGCTTCAACCTGCCAAAAACTAAAGCTAGACCTATCTCTTTTATCGTGTACAAAATTAAATTCACAATGGATGTAAGACTTAAACATTAAAACAGAAACAATAAGCATGCTGGAAAACAGGTGAGGTAAAACTCTTAGAGACATTGGCTTAGGCAGAGACTTTATGAGTAAAACCTCTATAGCACAAGAACTAGCACAAAGAATCAACAAATGGGATCTCATCCCACTGAAAAGCTTCTGCACAGCAAAAGAAGTCACTGGCACTGCTAGAAGACAACCAACAACATGGGAAAACATCTTTACTAGCTGTTACTGAGACAAAGGGCTATTATCTACAATATATAAAAACTTAAACAGATCAGCCTCCCCAAGTTTAAAGACCCAATTCAAAAATGTGCATCTGTGCCAGGCATGGTGGCTCATGCCTGTAATCCCAGCACTTAGGAGACAGAGACAGGAGGATTGCTGAGTTTGAGGCTTGCCTGAGCTACATAGTGACCTGAGGGCCAGCCTGAAATACAAAGCAAGAACCTGTCTCAAAAAGGGGTGGGCATCTGAAATGAACAGACACTTCTCAGAAGCAGAGGTCAAAGTTGCTAAGAAGCATATGAAGAAATGTTCAACATCACTGGTCATTCGAGAGATTCAAATGAAAACAACACTGAGATTTCTTCTCACTCCACAAAGAATGGCTGCTATTACCAAATCAACCAACAATAAATGCTGGTGTAGCTGTTGGGAGAAAGGAACCCTTCCCCACTCTTGGTAGGACTGCAGACTTGTGCAACCATTGTGGAGATCTGTTTGGAGATTTCTCAGAACAATAGGACTTGGGGTCCCATTTGACCCTGCTATCCCCCTGCTAGGAGTGTACCCAAAGGAATTTAAAAAGTCACATTGGAAAGACAGATGTAAAGTCTTGTTCATAGCAGCTCAGTTCGTGATAGCTCAATCTTGGAAACAACCCAAATGCCTATCAACTGGAGAGTGGATAAAGAAGATGTGTTTTTTTAATTAAATATAGTATTATTCTGCCATAGAATGACAAGAGTGATTCATTTATGTACAAATGGATATGTCTGGAGGACACACTAATAAGTGAAATAAATAGATCACAGATAGGCAAATACTGGATCTTCTCTTTGATATGAGCACCTGTAGATGCAAATGAGTTCTAGAAACTATGACAGTTTTTGTAGAATGGGAAATTTCCAAAGGAAATTTGGTGTGGGAATGTAATGAGGAGAAGAAATAAATATGATTCTGAAACAAAATAAAAGAGCATGTATATAGGGGGTGGGGAGGTACGGGTGGGTAGGGATATGGGTAAAAATGAGAATTAACTTGTGTCATATACTGGTAAAATTCCCCAATGTTATGTGTGATTGTGAGATGTATATAAATTGTACCAATAAAGAATTCAATTAAAAAAATAAAATGAAAAGCTTTTGGCAGTATTGTTCTTTCTTTTGCAAACACAACCCTAGCATTTCTTCCTTACAGAAACACAAAACAGCCATCTTCTGCCAAATAGTAAAAGAATCAAAGCTGGAAACTGAAGTAAAAAATTTACACACAATCACCTTAGACAAAGGGAATTTGAGAAACAACGATTCCCATCTGATGGTGAGTTTTTAGGTGATTTAGTAAGGTCCTCATCACTCCAACTCTCAGATTTCTCCTAGATGTAGGATGGAACAGGTGAGGGACCAGGAGGAACAGCTGGGACAGCCCAAGCTCTCACATCTGCTTTCCTGGGTGGTTTTTGTTGGGATTGTGTTACTGTGGGAGGCTCATCCCAACTCTGCTGACAAAAATAAGATGCAGCGTGTTCAGGCTACAGGCTACTGATGGTGAGAGAATAATCTGTCCCAGATCCCCTGTCACTGCCCTGGGTGGGAGCCTAGATTCCAAACTGTTTGCATAACAGATCAGCAATTTCAGGGATTTTCTTGGTTTCTGTTGATACAAGCTTAAAATATCACTTACCTCCTCACTGGACTTGCAAGTGAGGGTGACTGTTTCACCTACAGCAGCAGAAACTGTGGTCAGAGACTGGGTCAACTGCATGTCACATCTGGCACCTAAGAATAGAAACAGAAAAACAAATATCCACAATTAGTCTCATTAAAAGAGGACTTCACAGCTGGGTGTGGTGGCTCACACCTGTAATCCCAGCACTTGGGAGGCAGACACAGTAGGATTGCTGAGTTCGAGGCTTGCCTAGGCTACATAGTGAGCGCAGAGCCAGCCTGAACTACAAAGCGAGACCCTGTCTCAAAAAAAAAAGAGGACTTCCCTGGCATCCAGCAATAGCCCCACTGAGCTGAGCAAGTCACCAGCACTGCCTCCTCACCAGGGAGCCAGAGGAGCAGGAGCCCCAGGAACTGAGCGGGGGCCCTCGTGTCAGTGCTGTGTCCAGACTGGGACTGAGTTCTGCACAGGCTGTGAGCAGCCTGTCAAGAGTCCTCAGGGCCATGGGCTGTGGTCTGGGCACATGCAAATCAGCAGGACCAGGCGAGACTGAGGGCAGCTGCAGGTTTCAATGTCTTCCGCTGTCCTTGATCAGACTGGGGCAGGATGGAGTTAACTGAAGGGAATGAATTTCTTTGAGTAAAGTCAGTTACAAAACACATTTTTGGAACAATTTTCAAAACCTGAATTAGACCTGCATTGAGATGTGTAATCTCACCAGCAGTTAAGTTAATATTGTGTAAGAGAATGTACTCATATGTAAAGTGAATACACTATACCTAGATGGTGTGCTATCAGATCTTCCCCTTCTCTGAATTTTGTGTGTGTTTGTGTGCATGTGTGTCTGTGTGTCTGTGTGTGTGTGTGTTGATGATGAGTATACTTTGTTTTAGTAATGACAATTGTATAAGAATTGTTTTGTTTTCTATGATGTCCTTGGTCTCTCCACTTCACTGTGCCTCTGATAGTATTCACAGCCTTGGCTGTGATCTGTGCTTTCTGATGATAAAGAAACAGGTCCTTCTGCAGAGAGGACAGACCACAGACTTGGGAATGAGTGATTCCAGGACAATCTCTGCCGGAAAAGATGTACACACTCCATCCACCTCCTTGACCTCAACTGAAATATTCCAGAGAGGGTTCTGGAGTCCTTTGAGAAGAACTGATTTTCCTTTCAACTTCTTGGTGACTGCCAAATGGCCTTTTTTTGTTTCATGGCTTCTGTGTCACTTCTTTTATTCTACAATTTCTGGTTTGTAGTGAATCCACTATCTCTGAGAGAAATCTTAGGGCTGACTAAATCAAGCTAATAATTTCCTCTACCTTTTAATGTTCATGAATCATTATTTTCTTTTACAAAAAGAAAACCTTTCTTTTTTACAAAAAGAAATTTTTTCTGGGAATTATTTTAAATATACAAAGTCCCACAAAAGGTTAATGTGTTCAGAGGTTGAGAGTTTTGCTGGATTGGATATTGGTACTCTGTGCTCCACAGAAGATTCACCACTGCTGGGTTCAGTACCTGCACATCCTGTTAGCAGGTGGGGCCTGGTTGACCCTAGGTCCCTGGGTGTGTAACTTCAAAGGGTCTGTTCTTGTCCCACAGTCTTCCCTTCTCTCTCTTCCTACTTGCCATAAGTTGAGTGTCTTTATATCCACCATGCTGCTCTGTGCTCCTCTTCCTTCCTTTCAGCAAGCTGTGCACTAAAGCTGTGAGCCAGGATACTGTTCGCATTTAAGTTGCATTTGTTGTTGTTTTTGTGCCAGTGACTACAAAGTGACTGGGACAATGGTAATGGGAAAACCTACAGGTGGATGGAAAATACCTCAACTTCAAGGATTTCTATATTTTAATGCTTGGATCCTCTAAGTAGTATGCTATACATAAAGGGAACTTGGTACATGTTTTTGAGTAAGGGATTTGAGATTAGGAGAGTATCTTGAATTACCTGCGCTAAACTAGTATAAATCCAATGGTATCCATTATAGGTAGGAAGAGAGTCATAGAGAAGGCCTGTGACAATGAGATGTGACACTGGAGTGATGGAATGATGTAAAGAAAGATGGGGAGCTATGAAAGGAGAAAGGGCTCTAAGAGAGTGCAGAAAAAAGAGGAAATAGTTCAATAGGTAGGAAAAATGAATAATGTACACTAAATGTATGTACAATTATGAGAAAATGAAATCTGCTGTTCTACATAACTTATAAGCATGAATGAGAACTACTTATAGAAATTAGATGTTTAAAAAGGAAGTGAAAAGCCAAATTGGCATGGGTAGATTCTACATTTACAGTTGTTCTTAAATGTATAAGCATCCTATATAACTTATAAGCATTAACCACTATTACATATGACATGAAGATTGATTATATATAACTTATAAGTACTATTATATATAGTTTTAAATATTATAAGCAAGAAAATAATCTTTATAGGAATAGAATAACATGATTTACTGTAACTGTCATCTTTTGTTTGATATGTTGATGAAACACATTCATGTTATTAAACAATTTATGTTTGTACATTTGAAAATGTTTTTTAAATGATTCTATCTGTAAATGTATCATATATTGCATCTCTACTCTGCCTTTGATGAATATTTATTTTGGTTCTAGTTCATTTATTATATGTAGTGCTGTCATGACATAGCTACATAGTTTGTGATATGTCTTCCCTATGTTGTGTACATACAGGAGGACAGTACGAGTCACAGGGTATGCAGATATTCATTTCAGGTTGGCAATTGCAAACTAGTTTGATAAGAATGTGCTAGTATACATAAATGCAAAATCTTATGAATTTGTTCACATCTCTTTGCTCTTACAATATGTGATATTTTCAGTTTGCTAATTATTCATCTATCTCATAGCTTGGAAGCCATCACATATTAAGGGAATTGGCTTTTCTTAATATAATAATAAGATATACTGCTCTTTTAATGTTTATTGAATATGTTTTTGGAAGAACCAGCTTATTATGATTTTTCTTACTTGTTTTTGCCAATTTTAATAGGGTTACTGGAAGCCCTTTGGTATTCAAATGTATTGTAAATATGATTGCACATCACACACTTTATTTTACTATTTATTTACTATTTCACAATATCTATCATGCATTCTAGTTCTGGCACATACGATAATTTTATTGTATACCTTTTATATTCACCTGGCTTCAAGGCAGGAGGAGGACATTGTAAGGTCTACATGACGAAAAACTGCTAATGCAATAGCCTCTAGAAAAGAGATGGGAGGGGGAGGGGGAGAGAGGGAAATGGAGAAGGAAACACTTAGAGTGAGACGAAGACGAAGACAGAGAGATGGAGTACAAGGTGATATATCCTCAAGAGTTTGTAACTTAGTGGACCAGCTGTTGTTTAGGCCCAACTCCAACAGTACTTTCAGCTATGAATTCATCTGCGGTTCCCTTTGTTGAGGACTGTAGCACTCTAATTACCAAGATCTGTGAAATATACTATTGAGATTTCAATCGGGATTGCATTGAATCTGTATAATAGTTGTGGAGTATAGCCATTTTGATGATGTTGGTACTTCCTGCTTAGGAACAAATGATGTCTTTCCATTTTCTGATATCCTCTTCAATCTCCTTTCTCAGAGTGTTATAGCTTTTGGAATAGAGGTCCTCTACCTCTTTTGTTAGACTGATTCCTAGATATTTCATTTTTCTGGGTGCTATTGTGAAAGGAACTGACTCCTCAATTTATTTCTCAATCAGTTATATGTGTATAAAAATACAATTGATTTATTTAATTGGTATATTTTATTGGTACATTATATATACACATCACAATTGCACTCCACATTGAGAAATTCTACAAGTATATGACACAACTTAATTCTCATTTTTTCCTTCCCCTACCCACCCTACTACCCTCTGCCCCTATATACAAAAGCTTTGCTTCTTTTTTACCATCAATTTTATAATTTCTTCATTATTTACCCCTAAATACCACTTCCCTTTGAATATTTACTATTTCACAATATTGATCATGCATTCTAGAACACATTTACAACTTGTTTCTCATTCCAGAAAAAGATATGATATTTACACATCTATTACCTATTTATTTCACTTATGAGTATGTCCTGAAGGTATGTCCATTTGAGTATAAATGATTCAATATCATCATTCTTTATGGAAGACTAATATTCCATTTTATAAAAACACCACATCTTCTTTATTCAGTCTAGAGTTGATGGGCTGTTGGCTTGTTTCCAAGATTTAACTATCACAAACTGAGCTGCCATAAACACAGATGCAAATATATTGCTGTGTTATGAATCTTGTAATTCTTTTGTGTATATCCCTAGCAGGGGAATAGGGTCAAATGGAACCTCTAATCCTAGTTTTTTTTGTTGTTGTTGTTGTTGTTTTTTGCTTTTTGGAGACAGGGTCTCGCTTTGTAGTTCAGGCTGGCCCTGAGCTCACTATGGTGCCCAGGCAAGCCGCCACAAACTCAGCAATCCTCCTGTCTCTACCTCCCAAGTGCTGGGATTACAGGTGCGAGCCACCACTTCCGACATTGTGGTATGTGGTGTTGACTGTTGGTGGGCGTGTCTCCACACCCAGCATATGTGGTTACCGGGGATCGAACTCAGGTCCTTGCACTTGCGAGGCAGGCACCGGAACCACTGAGCTAATCCTCCAGCCCTAATCCTAGTTTTTTGAGGAATCTCCATAATAGTAGTAAAAAATACAATTAAGTTTTGAGCACTTGATGCATTTGATTTGATTGAGATTTGATGCATTTTTGAGCATCTTGTATCCAGTACACCACTAAATTTGCAGTTATTGGAGTTTTTAAGATAAATAGTAGTTATTGGAGTTTTTAAGATCTTCTAGGTAGAGTATAATGTCATCAGCAAATGACAGTTTAACTTCTTTTCATATCTTTATTCTTTCTATTCCTTTCTCTTTTCTAATTGTTGTGGCTAATGTTTCTAGCACTATATTGAACAGGAATGGTGATAACTTTGTACATCTTTGTCTCGTTCCTGATTTTAGTGTGAAAGGTCTTAGTTTTTGACCATTTAGGGTGATGCTGGTTGTTGGTTTCTCATAAATAGCTTTATTAGGTTGAGATAAAGTGCATCTATTCCAATTTTCTGTAGGGTTTTGATCATTCATGGGTGTTGTATTTTGTCAAACACTTTCCCTGCATCTATTGAGATGACCATATGGTTTTTGCCCTTGAGTCTGTTGTTATAGTGAATTTTGTTTATTGCTTTATGTATGTGGAACCATCCTTGCATCCCTGGGATGAATCCAACTTGGTCAAGGTGTATGCTCTTCTTGATAATTGTCTGTATTCTGTCTGTTAGTATCTTGTTGAGGATTTTTATATCAATGTTCATTAGGGAGATTAGCCAGTAGTACTCTTCTTGGTTGGGTCTTTTTCTCCTTTTGGAATCAAGGTAATGGTTGCTACCAGGAATGAATTTGGGAGTAGTGCTTCTTTTTCAGTTTAATTCAAGAATTTGAGTAGTGACATTTACTCTTCTTTGAAAGTTTTGTAGAACTTGGTGGTAAAGCCATCAGGATGAAGGCTTTTCTTTATTGGTAGATATTTTATTACATATTCAATTTCACATATTAATATTGGGGTGTTTAATATTTTTATACCTCTTCATTCAGCTTTGGAAGTTCTTATGTGTCTAGGAATCTACCCATTTCTTCTTCCATTTCCATTTATTAGAGTACACATTTTCAAAGTATGTGCTTATTATACTCTGCACTTTCATTAGATTGGTGTTGATTTCCCCCTTTTTCCCCCTCATAACATTGATTTGAGCCTTTTTCTTCCTTTGTTTGATAAGGTAGGCTAAGGGTTTGTCAATTTTGTTTATCTTTACAGAGAATTAGATTCATTGATTTTTTTGTATCATTCTCTTAGTCTCCATTGAATTAATTTCTGCTCTGATCCTTATAATTTCCTCCCTAGTATGAGCTTTGGCTTTGTCTTGCTCCTCTTTTTCTAGTAGCTTGAGAATCAGCATTAGGTCATTTCTTTGATCTTGCTTTATTTTTCTAGTGTAGTGTTTACTGCTATGAATTTCATGCTTAAAACTTCACTGTATCCCATAAATTCCTGTACATTGTAATGTGATTATTGAAAAAACTGTTGAATTTCTTCTGTGATGCACTGATTGGTCAGCAGAGTATTATTCAATTTCCATGTGTTTGTGAAGGTTCTTGAAATTTCTTTTGCTATTCAGCTCCAATTTCAAGGCACTGCAGTATGTCAGTATACAGGGCATAACTTCAATTCCTTTGCACTTACTTAGACATGTTCTATGAACTAGCATGTAGTCTATTTTGGAGAATGATCCATGGGCAGCT
>PVIC010058798.1:0-10283 GCA_004025085.1 Thryonomys swinderianus | reverse complement strand
GCTTTTAGCATAATGGAGTTCACATTCTCATGGCAAGGCAGATCACAGCATACAACCAAAATGTGGTGCAGCAAAGGCCTTTAATGATGGAGCTCCGAGCGAAATGCGATAGAAGCTCTGAACAGAAGGAGTACAGTGAATTCCTGTACGATCGGTTTTTTTGAGTTTCATTGGAAGCAGTAATCATGGCTGACAAGGAAGGTGGAAATCTAAAAACAAATGTCCTCTGAGCCGGGATTAAAAGACTGAATTCACCAATGTGACAAACGTGTAGGAGTGCCCAGTAATGATTCTAATGCGCATGGGCAGCTGGCACGAGTGGCAGCCCAGCAGTTGGAAGTGGATGACTTGTCCAGACCAGCCGGTGGAACGGAGATGCTGCCAGAGTGATAGGTCCGGACTGAATGTGACTATCAACAGAGAACAACGTGATCAAATCTGCGGTTCACAGAAATAACTCGGCTCATCCTGGAGGATAAAATAGATCAAAGAGAGCTTGTAAGCAGGGAGTCTGTTAGGAAACTCCTACAGCAGCCTGAACTGGAGCAACAGCGGTGAGACAGACAGATGAAGACAGAAACAACAGGTACTTGGAGCGGGACAGAAAGCACTTAGTAATCAACCGGTCACAGGGGCAGAGGAAGGATATGGGGGTGACTCTGTGTTACAGCTGAAGTAAGAAAAGCAGGAAAATAAGCAAGTTTGGGGAGAAAGATAATAAGCTCATTTCTATAAATATTAAGTTTCTGCAGGAAGAAAATCAAGTGGGGAATTTAAAGTACAATTCCAGCATTCAAGATAGATCTGTTCAGGATGACGGGGAATGGGGAAGATAGAGGGGAGAAAAAGGAAGAAAGTGCACTTCAAAAAGAGATCCTCGCATATCTGGACAGCCCAGCTTGCTCTATTATGCAGAACCAGAATTGGTCAGATGTCTCTCCAAAAGAACTCTTCTGTACAGCAAAAATACTGTCCCTAGCATGCCTGTGAATTCTTTCCTCTATTCCACGTATATTAGCTACGTGCCTATGATTTAAGAGATACAGATATGAAAAACTCAAAACCTGCTATTAGGAAGAAACCGATAAGCAACAGAGCAAATAAATATAAAATGTAATCTTAAGTAAATAAATGCTATAAGGAAAAAGACCGGAGGAGAGGGAACTACTGGAAATCAGGTGGCAGTATTACCCGAATCGCCAGCTCAAAACATTTCTGTTAGAGCACACGTCTCTGATGAAGTAAGATCTTGAATGGAGACCTAACCTGACAGAGAAGAACGTTTAAGGCAGCAAGAAAAGCAAGTGACCCTGGGAAGTACGCTGGCACCGCTGAGGAATGGCAAGGCTACTAGCTCGGTTAGAACGGACACGATAACTCGGTGTCTTATGACAGTTCTGTACTGTTGCCTTATGTTGTTCACTAATAGCAGCGCAAAATTTTTCACGGACTTCCATCCTCTCTTCTCAATCCTGTGCAAGCCTTCGAGGGCAAGGCCCGCGTGTACAGCACAGGGGACGCAGGGCGGAGGACATAGTAGGCCCTCTTCTGCCTTCGTTCCCTCAGTAACTGTGGCTTAGGCGCCCTAGCCCTGCTTTGTTGCACCCGCGACCACTTCTAATCCCAGATGCTGCTCACCATCTGGCAAGAGACTGGGCTGCTATTTTTGTTGTGGTCGGTAAGAAACCCACGCCAGGCCTACAACAATAGAAAAAGACCAGGTACGGAGATTTACCTCTGCTGTTTGCAAACTTAGTAGTTTTTCTTAGATTCTAACACTGAATATTGAAATATGAGGCAATCCTGCACATGCTGAGAAGCTGTTTCCTTTGCCATGATTCTATACTTAAACATTGTAATAATATTATTATTATCCCACAGGGATGTCATGAGAACTAATGAGACATTTCCAAATCACTTTGAGCTAGCCCACTGGGGGTACTAAATAAGTGGTATTTTTTCCCCCTGAAGTGCCATTTTTGACACTGATTTGTTGTGATGGGTTCTGCTGTCCAACAGGGTTGGAATGCACCCACCAACTTATTTCCTACAAACAATAGAGTAGCCTTTAGAAGGCAGTGGTTTTCTGTTAAAATAAATATGAATTGAGGAAACTAGTCAGCAATCAGAAGCAAATAGACTGCTGTTTGAAATCTAGTATTTATTAAGTACTCACGGTGATCAACATAAGAGTTTCACAGTGTGATACAGTAAAGCAAACACTCGATTTGGACATGGTCCAAGATGTTAGGCCCAGCTTTGCTACGAACTAGCTGTATAAACTGAACAAACCGCTGAACTTCTCTGGGCCTCAAATATAAAAGGAAGGCTGTCCTAAGAAGCTCATAAGCAAAGTCTTCCAGAGAAGGCAAATACATAAAAGGAATGGAAATATTCATTTCTGGAGGAGAGATACTTTGCAGCAGCGAGAGGCTTCTGGCCATCCATCATAGGACCATTCTCTCTCTGCTCTGGTCTTCCTTGCCATTGATTAATACTAATTTCAGTACTAATTCCTGCAAAGGGAGGAATAAATCACCTTCCAAGTCAGACACAGAAGTGCATGAAACATTTGGTTATTAAAAATAGGGCCTTTGCCTTTCCATGAGCTATCCTTGCAGCAAGCATCTGTCTCATTTTTGGATTTAAATATATTAATGATTGATTATGCTGCTACCCCAGTTGCCAGGTCAAATGTAAATGTACGTAAAGTAACGAGGTGATTGCCACACAATGCACTGCTCTGGAGGTTTGTGAAAAAGAATGTTTTGCACAGTTGTCCAGATTTACCATCTCTAACATCTGTTAATGCCTGCAGTGCCCACCACTGAGGTGGATATGAGGAGGAAGAGGAATAAATTGTAAAGAGCATGGGTGACCTGAAGATCCAGTTGAGAAATAAATGAATAATGAACCACACGATATACTGTAAGGTCAATTTCATACCTCAGTACGAGACACCCCCCCCCCACTACTGTCCTCATAAACAATGTTGCCTCCCAGAGCAGACAAAAATGCAAAGACTCACTGAGGGAATTCAACTCAACATATATCTACTGAGATAGCCACTACTCCCAAAGCACTTTGATGGTCGATAGGACCAGAAGTTGGTAAGATCTATTTTCTACCTTAGGAACTCTGGTGGTTGGGCGTGGCGGTGGTATGAAGCAACGACCGTGAATCACTTTTACTCCAAAGTGAATAATCAGCTCATTTTGGACCAAGTTGTCTAGACAGTGTTTCCTCTTGTAAATGATTTGAATGATACTGAAGGCAACAGATTTTTGTGAACATAGGCTAACTTACATTGCGGTTGGTAAAACTTCTGAAAACAAATTTGGAGATGCTAAATTCGAAGGAGAAAAGTGTAAATTATCAAGCTCCAGAGACAAGAGTGCCAAAATGTTTTCCCACTTGGACGACTGGAACGTGGCAAATTCCCAGCCACAAAGGCCATGGCGGCATCCTAAACAGTCTGAGTATAGGTCTCGCCTCTGTCCTTCCCGCTATGTATGTGAATGCAGCTGGCCTTTCTAATCCCACCAACTAAACGTGAATTTCCCTTTCCATTTTCCACAGACAGAAAACCTCAATGTACTGTAAACATCAGGCTGCCCTACCAGAAACTCGCTCCTTGATTCCGCCTGCTATGAACTCTGCCTTCACTACAGAAGCGAGGGTGGGAAAGCCAGCGAAGCCTCTCAGCCTCCAGGAGGGGACCGCCATCAGCACCACTACTCCGTCCAGCTTCTCATCGAGCGCAGGGCCCGGAGCACCCACCCCGGGGCTGGGCACCTCTCCCCTCCACTGGGCCCGGGAGCTTCCCACCCGGGGCGTCCGCCTGGGCCCCCTCCAGGACCCCTGGCCATCCTCGCAGCTCTTCGCCCTCCTGGGCCTCCTGCTACCTGGGCTGCACAGAACCTGCCTGCCCCCAGCGCGCCCAGGTGGAGCGGGAGGCCGGGAGGCCCAGCTCCGGGCAGAGGTGCGGCTCCCGCGCAGGTGGTCGGGACGCGGCCGGCGGCCCCGGGCGGGAGGAGGTGCGCGGAGGCCAGAATCGAGCCCAAGCCGGGGCCGCCGGAGTCAAGTCCCCGGAGAGCCAGCTCTGCCGGGTCGGGGGCCCGGGGGGAAGGAGAGGTGCAGACCGCGGCGCTGCGGTGACACCGGGCGGCCGGGAGGGCTGCGGCGAGGGGCGGGCCCGGCCCCGGGAAGCGGGCGCGCGCCCGCGGTGGGCGGGAGTCGCGGGGCGCGCGCCCCCGGAGGGCGGGGGCGGAGGAGCCGCGGAGGCGTCAGCGCCGCGCGGGCCGCGCCGCGCCAGACCCGGACGGAGCCCTCGGCCGCCGCAGCAACAGGCGGCGGGCTCGGCTCGGGGCGGAGGCGGCGAGGGGCGGGAGCGCCGGGAGGAGCGAGCGGGCCCCGCGCCCGCGCCCGCGCCCCGCCGCATGGACGAGCACCGCAGCCTGCTGCGCTCGCCGCCGCAGCCCTCCGCCTCCGCCTCCGCCTCCGCCGGCGCCGGCGCCCACCCGCCCCGGGACCCCGCGAGCGCGCCGGAGCAGCCCGGCCACGCCGAGCCCGCCGCGGGCCCCGAGCCGCCGCCCGCCATGACCGTGGTGCCCGGGGACCACCTGCTGGAGCCCGAGGCGGCGGACGGCGGCGGGGGCCCGGCTCGGGGCGGCGGCGGCGGGGGCTGCGACCGCTACGAGCCGCTGCCGCCCGCGCTCCCGGCCGCCGGCGAGCAGGACTGCTGCGGGGAGCGCGTGGTCATCAACATCTCGGGGCTGCGCTTCGAGACGCAGCTCAAGACCCTGTGCCAGTTCCCCGAGACGCTGCTGGGCGACCCCAAGCGGCGCATGAGGTACTTCGACCCGCTCCGCAACGAGTACTTCTTCGACCGCAACCGGCCCAGCTTCGACGCCATCCTCTACTACTACCAGTCGGGGGGCCGCATCCGCCGGCCGGTCAACGTGCCCATCGACATCTTCTCCGAGGAGATCCGCTTCTACCAGCTCGGCGAGGAGGCCATGGAGAAGTTCCGCGAGGACGAGGGCTTCCTGCGGGAGGAGGAGCGGCCCCTGCCGAGCCGCGACTTCCAGCGCCAGGTGTGGCTGCTGTTCGAGTACCCCGAGAGCTCGGGGCCGGCGCGGGGCATCGCCATCGTGTCCGTGCTCGTCATCCTCATCTCCATCGTCATCTTCTGCCTGGAGACCCTGCCCGAGTTCCGCGACGAGAAGGACTACCCGGCCTCGCCGGCGGCGCAGGACACCTTCAAGGCGGCTGGCAACGGCACGTCGGGGGCCCCCGCGGGAGCCTCCAGCTTCTCCGACCCCTTCTTCGTGGTGGAGACCCTGTGTATCATCTGGTTCTCCTTTGAGCTGCTGGTGCGTTTCTTCGCTTGCCCCAGCAAAGCCACCTTCTCGCGAAATATCATGAACCTGATAGACGTCGTGGCCATCATCCCTTACTTTATCACTCTGGGCACCGAGCTGGCTGAGCGGCAGGGCAACGGACAGCAGGCCATGTCCCTGGCCATCCTGAGGGTCATCCGGCTGGTGAGGGTCTTCCGCATCTTCAAGCTCTCCCGCCACTCCAAGGGGCTGCAGATCCTGGGCCAGACGCTGAAGGCTTCCATGCGGGAGCTGGGGCTGCTCATCTTCTTCCTCTTCATCGGGGTCATCCTCTTCTCCAGCGCGGTCTACTTTGCCGAGGCGGACGACCCCACTTCGGGTTTCAGCAGTATCCCGGATGCTTTTTGGTGGGCAGTGGTCACCATGACAACAGTTGGTTACGGCGATATGCACCCAGTGACCATTGGGGGCAAGATTGTGGGCTCTCTCTGTGCCATCGCGGGTGTCCTGACCATTGCACTGCCAGTTCCTGTGATTGTTTCCAACTTCAATTACTTCTACCACCGGGAGACCGAGGGGGAAGAGCAAGCCCAGTACATGCACGTGGGGAGCTGCCAGCACCTGTCCTCCTCCTCGGCAGAGGAGCTCCGAAAAGCACGGAGTAACTCAACTCTGAGTAAGTCGGAGTATATGGTGATCGAAGAGGGGGGTATGAATCACAGCGCTTTTCCCCAGACCCCTTTCAAGACGGGCAACTCCACTGCCACCTGCACCACGAACAATAATCCCAACTCCTGTGTCAATATCAAAAAGATATTCACCGATGTTTAATAGGCGGTGTGAGTGACATACTGCGCACAGCCTTGTGTGAAACGCGCCCCCTTGGTCTGTGTAGCCCTTGTTTTATACATTTCCAGGCCATTCATGGAGCAAAGGACCTGAACGACTGGGAAGCGCGCCTCATTCTCCCTCCCTCACGCTTCATACTGAAACAGGTGCCTGTTTTGCAAGTGGGCTGCGTTCTCTCAGCTCTCTCCCTCTCTTTTTTTCCTCCTATCTTAATTTTGGGAACAAAACACTTACATTAAACTTGATTTCTAGCATGCACCCTTTAAAAAAAAAAAAACCATCCTGGGAGGAAATGAAACTGAAAAACAGTTAGATTTCAGAGTAACTGTTTAACCTCAAAATTAAAACGTAGTTTGTTCTTTACTAAGTAAAGCCAGCAAATACTGAAAGGAGTCTTTAGTTTGGTGGACGGTGCAGCATTACCGGTGAGTTCAGTTGCCTCCTCTCTCGATGTGTGGTTGGAAAGCCAGCTAGAACAAGGACATTAACCCAGCAGAGGTTTATTTGGTTTTTAACTGGACTTTCTGTTTCAGTCCTCCCCTTCTGGAATCTGAAGGGTCTCAACCGCTTTGAACAAAGGGAAATGCCCAAAACAGTCTGATCTGACTAATTAACTCTTTGGGACTTGCTAAGCACTTTGCAGTTTTGCAAGTATTGAACTAACCGCTTCTAGTCAAGTTCTATGCATTTGTCCCAGCTAACAGCCATCAAAGTCTAGAAACAGATGTTTTTCAGTGCTGCTGAGAGAAACAAAAGAATTCCTAATGGATCTGAGAGATAAGCTCCTGCAGTATCACAAGAAGATTAAAGTGGCAGACACCCCTTCCAGTGGAAGTTACTAATTCAGACCTGACTGATACAGTTTCCATAGCAACCCATGTTTCCTGGGAAACCCGAAAAAGGTTGTCATGGCATCTCTTGCTCCCTAGCCCCACCCCCAGCCCTTGCTGTTTCCACAGTAACCTTTCCAGATGGTTCCTACTTACATGATTTCATAAGGAAAACTACCATTTGAATAAACCGCACAAATAAAGTTAACGTGAGAACCTAAAGAGGTGAAAGGAGTTATAAAATGCACTTTTTCCTGTGAACATCATTGATGCTATCCCATAATGGCTGAACTGACAAGGAAAATATCATCTTTGGAATGTTACATGTAAACCACAATAAGGCATGATACGAATTAAATGCCAGTTGTTAGGCAATAATTTTAAAAGATGCTCTCTACGGTTTTCTTTCTCCATGAAATCATAAGACAACAAAAGCCAATGTAAAAGTGTTCTTCTGTACACAAGCAAATTAGAAATTCAGTGTACCTGACAACTTACGAGAAGGGACTTTCAGACTTCCTTGTGAAAACGAAATCCATCTTCTGCAAAAGGACTTGTCACCATTACAGTACTTGAAAAGCAAAATAAACGAATAGATAAAGGATGGTCATTTTTAAGTGAGGGAATTACAGACAATGAAAAGGAGGATCTGGAAATGAGCAGATTTCAAGAGGAACACCTGCAAGTTTCAGCCATATGCTAAGGGTTGCCAGCAGACAGACAGAATCAGGTGAGCGCTACATACTACCCCCAGAGCAGTTCGGTTTTGTATGTGGAACCAGGTTCATATTTGGATTGGGAATGCTTACAAAGCCAGAGTTTTGTGCTAGTTTTATGACAAGTGCCTTTCTTTGAAGTTCATTTACATCTTTCCCACTTTTTCATGCTGCCCATTATCCTTTGGTTTCCAATGTTTATTGCAAAAAAGGGTGGAAATTATTTTTCTTCAGAATAGCTTTCACCCAAGCTGGAATGTAGATTATTCCATTATTTTTACCAAATCAGTTGGTTTTTGAGCAACCTCTTTTTCCTTAAAAAAACATAAAGCCCAATCTAAAGTTGTTCGATTACCAGGCCAATTTTAACTTACATAATTATACAGTAGCAAGCAGTAATGTAGTTCTTTGAAGCGAATAGTTAAAATTGAAGTAAAAAACTAATTATTTTATGTTACATATCTAAATTTGCATTAGACACACTGCTTCTTGACTTTGGTGACATAATTATTCCTGAATAAATGAGACTAAATCTTCATTTTAAGCTCATAAAGTATTTTCAGAAGCCCACATGCTTTATTACTTGAGAAAGTGGGCAATAATGATTGATATCACAAGAAGAAGAGGAAGAAAACAAAACAAAAAGAGGGAGGAAAGCTGTGTATACCTCGTTATAGAGTTGTGTACCTGAGCAAGATTCTTTTTTCTAACTCCCTGTGGTTTTTGAGTAATTTTTAATATTGATGCACATTTTTACCTAACATTTGGTATTCTTATTATGCTCCATCTTGATAATATTAAATATATACTATAGCGATCATATAAACACAGTTTTTGTGTCCTTCCTTTAAAAATGTCTTAACATAAAGGTGAACAAAGAACAGTGACAATGTTATCCACATGTATTCAGAAGACGTAGAAAGCTTGATTAGGTCCATAAGTAAATGATAGTTCCTGGCCTAATTTTTATGAGGACATGAAAAGAACAGGTGTTATAAAGGGACCTTTTCCCCCTTAACCAAGGAAGTAGCACAGGTTTTCAGTCATCACTTTGAGGTAGTATAACTCCTTCTGGTCGCCATATTGGAAGCTTCTAAAGGTTATAGGGCTGTGTCCTGACTGTTTGGATGCCTGACGTTTCGAATACTACTATCCAGCAGCCAGTGCAGCAGCACCTTGTGTGTGTGTTGACAGAGTGCCTGCTATGTTGCATTACTGTTATTTCCAGGCTTTTCATGAGAGGGTAAAAAGGTAAACTCTACAGTCACATCACCAGGGTGTGAATCCTGACTCTGCTGTATGACCTTGAGCCAGTTACATAACCTCTCTGTTCTCCAGTTTCCTTATTTGTAAAATGAGGATAATGAGTTTTACTTTGTATGTTATTACAAATATTAATACAAGTAGAACACTTAGAAGAAATGATTGCATGATATTATTTTATGATCATTCTAAGCATGTATAGTTAATAAAAGGTGTTATGGATAGGAAATGTATAAATAATGTTATCCTATGTCCTTTCTGTGATAATAATTATATATTAAGGGACAACTGCATCCCGGACATTTGTCGGTTCTCTAAGGTAAGTGTCATTGATATCATTGTAGGAGGGTAAGAAATCGTTGAGGTTATTTCCTAAGATTTCACAGCACTGAATACTAGCCAGGTCATGCTGGCTCAAACTCATGTTTCTTTTTATTAGGCAACTTGAGACATAAAATAATCCCTTGTGCTTTTATGTTTGACTTCAGCCCAAGTTCTAACTCATGAAAGACCATATCTCCAGAAACCTATTTTATCCAATGTGCTGAAAATAAACTATTTCTTACTAGTCAGGTATTTTTCAACAAGAAAGATCAAATGTTATTTAAAATAGATAATGAGGGGTCGGGAATTCCGCTCAGTGGTTCTGGCATCTGCCTTGCAAGCACAAAGTCCCAAGTTTGATCTCCGGTAACCACATACCGCAATACCAGGCATAGTGACTCATGCCCACCAGCAATCAGTACCACACACCACAGTGCTGGGTGTGGTGGCTCACGCCTGTAATCCCAGCATTTGGGAGGTGGAGGCAGGAGGATTGCTGTGAGTTTGAGGTTTTCCTGGGCTACATAGTGAGTTCAGGGCCAGCCTGAACTACAAAGCAAGAGCCTGTCTCAAAAAGAAAAAAAAAAAAAAAAGGTAAAGAAATTGACCTTTCTGGTAATTTATATGCTTGATTTATTTGAATTTAATCTTAGAAAGCATAATCAACCATATTAGTAATACCTGCTTAGACAAAGTCTATTTTTCATTTGAGATTTATTTCCTGTTTCTTGTGTTTTCATTGACACTGTATGACAGTATTATGCAAATGAATGCTTTTTCTCCTCCTTATACTTTTCTTAGGTTGCTGAAGAAACATGCCAGAAAGCAGTATAAATATTTTGACCCTTTCTTATTAAAAAGGGAGAAATTGCTGAGAACAGCAGGGTTGAAAGGAGAGTGCCAGCTGGTTGAAATTTGTGACACTATTGACTTACCCAGCCATCTTTGAGAGAATCTGT
>PVIC010058797.1:0-10285 GCA_004025085.1 Thryonomys swinderianus | reverse complement strand
CTCTTGTCAGTGTTTAAGGAGAACAGCTCAGAGTGCACTGGCTTAAGCCTCAGATCGTTTTGCTGACTTTCTGTCTCATAGGTTCCGTCCTGTTTTGTGTCCGTGCTCCTCTCAGAGCACATGTTCCCAGGGGTTTTGGCCACTCCAGGTGCTGTTTTCAAGGCTCAGACACACTTAGACTCATCTGTGCCTCTGAGGGTTTTCATCTGCAAGGTTCAGAGCTTGGGGTGCATTTGTGCCTTGCTGCTAAAACACCTAAAACAGTCTCCTCTCTGGAAGCTGTTCATAACTCCTCCTCGCAATCAAAAACAAATGTCCCTCAGCACCGTGCACTGCGGCACTGCTGCCATCTGTATTTGATTCCTCTTTGTAAGGGATAGTCATCTATCAGCAAATCCTTCCTGAGCCTGCTGTGACACAGACACAGTCCTGAGCTTGGGACACAGTTGCTATGATGCTGGCAAGGTCACTTTACATGTTTGTTGGCGGACAGAAGCAATCAGCAGGTAATTGAAAAAGAAATCCTGAACGTGGAATGAAATAGGAAGTCTTGGGGCCAGCGTTCAATAAAATATTCAGGGAAGGCTTCCTGTAGAGGGCACACTTGCTGGAGACTGGCATGGAGGGAGGGCGATGCTGCGCTCACAGAGAGGAAAGGGGAGAACGGAGAGGGCAGGGCGAGCGCTGCTGCGTCAGAAGGGAGTGGGGCGGTGGGCGGCGGTGGCTGGACGGGAGTGGGTGAGAAAGGTGGCAGGAGGCCGGAGTAGGGCACTGCAGGGCAGCTGCTGTGCCCAGTGAGCCGTGGAAGTCTGGGAAGCCTTGGGAAGGCTTTGCTTAGGAGAGTGTAGAAAGTGGCGTGTGGAAAAATTTGCTTAGTCTGATTTGTAGGAAGCAGACATCTTGTTGCAAAGTTGTCGGCTCCAGCAAGCGCGTAAAATGAAACAAAATTAAAGCTGTACTTATGTTGATTATCATTTTATCTTATGTTACATTACATTACAGGTATAAATGCTCTCAGCCTAAATTAAACACTGTACAAGAAATGGAAAAACCATTGAAACAATACATTGACTACTTGGTCTCTACCTCAGTAATTGTTTTAATTGAGATATTAGGCTGCTTACACCCCAGTGTGTGCTTGTTTTCCAAGATGGAAACGCAGCTCTGAGGTGCTTGGGTAGAGGAGTGTGTTCACTGAGGTACTGCTCTGCGCTACCATTCTGTTCAGAGAGCCCAGAGAGAGCCCAGGAGAGGGGCCGAGGCCTATAAACACTGAACATGGTGGTATAAGGTGCTAGTTCTCTGAGAGGTCAGGGGCAGGGACAGAGTGAGGTGAAGTGCCTAGAAAGCGAGTCTCTGTCTGGTGCCAGAACATGACCTATGGGTAACCACGCCGTGGTGTGTTATGTACTGAGAAGCCAAAAGTCTTAGCCTTCTAGGAGGTATCTTTATCATGGAACTCACCTCCAGCCACTTCATGGAATCTGTGATAAGGCTAATTTCACAGGGCCCCATTTGTCCTCAAGTGCATAGAGATAGGCATTTTTCCCTGTCTTAATTTCTGCCTAGTACAGATTGTTCATTTAGAGTAACGGTAGCTCATGATGAACAGCTTGAGCCCTTGTCCAGAGAAGGTGATTCAGAGGGCATGGCAGGTTACATGCGCCCTTAGGTAGAGGATGCTCAGAAGCCTGTGGTCCAGTGCTTCCGTCCTCTTGGATGCAGACATTCAGATATCAATTAATACCTTATTTGGAGTGAATGGAAAAATGCTAACTGGATTTGGCCCTGGACGCCCACTCCTCAGGGACCTGAACCCATTCCCCTCAGTTCTGCTGGTAAATTCTCACCAATATACACAAATGACTGCACCGTGCAAGTAGGAGAGGCAGACTGGAGAGGCGATCCACTGAGGAAAGGAAATTTCATGAGCAAACCAGATCAATGCCTGAAGGATGGAGTCATGCCGAGGGTTAGGAAGAGATAAGAGGACTCTGCAGGCTAAATCCTGGCTGGATAGAGCTCTGAAAACCAGACACTGGTGCCTGCAATTGGCTTTGATAAATGAACAGAGCTGCTCCTTGGGGAGTGGTGCCTTTGGATCTAGGTAGGGTGGATTAGAAGTAGAAGAAAGATTGCAGCTCAGGACCTGCAGGCAGGCACATAATATCGTGTAAGTGTTACACTTTGATGAGTGCTGGTCAGCTTATTTTTAAAGTGTGTTCAAAATTTGTGATAAAATGTGTGGTTCAAAACAACAGAATTCTTCTGTATGTTAATAAGTATGTGGCAACTGATTTTGCTCTTTTTTCAATAGTTGTAAGATTAACTTAATGCAAAAATTACTATTTTAACTGTGGAGTTGTTACATGCATTTAACATTGATATGCAAGGAGCTGATCTTTAGAATACTTCCTGTCTTACAAAATGTAACTCTGCCCAGTAGTAATTTCCCATTTTCTTCTGATCCTCAGCTCCTGACAGCCATTATTTTACTTTCTGTCTCCATGAAATTGATCTCCTAGGTAGCTTGAATAAGTAGAATCCTACAGTGTGTGTCCTTCTATGAGTGGCCTATTTCACTTGGCACACTGTCTTTGAGGCTTTTCCACATTGAGGTGTCAGAATTTCCTTCTCTTATGGTTGAATAATGGCCCATCACATGTCTATGTCTCATTTTATCTATTTATCTGTTGATGGCCATGAGTTTTTTCCCTCTTTGGGCTACTATAAATAGTGCTGTTGTGAACATGCATGTGCAGACATCTCATTGAAGCTTTGGTTTGAATTGTGAGCATATAAACTAGAAGCAATTTGCTTGGTTACATCATAGTTTTCTTTGTAATTTTTCAAGGATGGTCATACTGCTTTCCACTGCACAATTTTTGACGTTCTCACCAGCAGTGCACAATGGGTCTCCACTTCCCCACATCCTCTTCAACATTGGAAATGCACTGTTTTCTGCTAATAGTCCTCCTAAAAAACGTGAGGTGGCATCCTATGAGAGTTTTTCTTCACTTTTTTTTTCTTTTCTCAAGAATGTCCAATTTTGAAAAATATCTTAAAATTCCCTAAAAAGTCTAATAAATAAATGATGAGTGAACATCTAATGTGGATTGATTTCCTGGTGATTTCAAGCCACTCTTTCATTGTGTCATAAAAACTGGTGAGTGTGAGATCAGGAAGCGTTAACAGTCAAAGAGCAGCACAGTCACTTTGCGCTAAAGGGCATCCTTTTGATGGTACATAATGAGATCCCTGGAGAAGCCGCAGCAAGGACTCTAGAGGGGGAAGGCGGAACTGAGGCAGTTCTAGAGGGAATCTAGAAAGGGGAGTCTAGAGATAGTCAAGGCTGCAAGCTGTGGGCCCTGGATTAGTAACTGGCCGTGGAATGTCACCAAGGAGAAAAGATGTTGACTTCCAGTTTCTGGCTTCCATAGTTGGTTGAACGATATGAGCTGTTCAGCTAAAACACAAGGATAGTGGAGGAGGAACAGGTTGTTGGGAGCTGGGACAGATGAGAATAATCTTGGGAAAGTGGGCCCAAAGCCTGAAATTTCCTCTTCTTTGTGTGTGTTTGAATACTTCATCAGGAATTAGACACCCTGAGGGAAAAGTCGAGCTTCATGGGGCCTATGAGAAGCACTTCTCCTTGTCTTTCAGGATAAAAGCAGTTGACCACTAAATAAAATTAGTGTGCACAGCTCTGCCCATTTCCTCATTCTGCAGCTGGGGTTCAAGGGCCTGTCATTCATTCCACCCTGCCAGGTTTGAGTGATTTAGACAGACCAAGGTGATTGCTTCTCAGCCTTTTGGCTAAGATCAAGTGTAGACAGACCAAGGCACAGGCACCTCGGGAGTTTTTTGGTTTGTTTTTTTTTTTTTTTTTTGAGACAAGGGCTCCCTTTGTAGTTCAGGCTGGCCCTGAGCTCACTATGTAGCCCAGGCAAGCATTGAACTCAGCAATCCTCCTGTCTCTGCCTCCCGAGTACTGGGATGACAGGTGTGAGCCACCCCTCCTGGCACTATGGTATGTGGTATTACACCTGATCTTAGCCAAAAGGCCGAGAAGTGATGGTATGTGGTATTGATTGCTGGTGAGCGTGAGTCTCCATGACCAGCATTGTATGTGGTTACCAGGGATCAAACTCAGGGCCTTGCGTTTCTGAGGCAGGTGCTGGAACCATTGAGCTAAATCTCCGGCCCAACCTCAGGAGTTTATACAGCCCTCTCCCCTTTGGCACCACACTCCTGAGCACTGCCCTGTTTTCCTGTCCTTTGATGGCAGTCATGTGCTACTCTAACCCTCAGGAATCCTTCTCTCAGATTAGCTCCATATGGGAGTGCCCTGCCTATTCTCTTCTTGCTGTTCCTCACCTTACTCCAAATAAATCTGTGGGAATTTTTCACTAAGAGAATTTTGCCACCTGTCACTGTGGAAGAACAAGTAGGAGGGACCGTGAAACTTACCATCTTCCTTTGTCAAGTCATCATCTTCTCAGCTCAGTGTAGGAATTTTGTCCTCAGGAGACTTGCCATGCATGTCAGTTTGAGCTAAGTGGTTCCTCATTATTCTGAGGCAGGCATTCATGCAAAGGTTTATCACAGCTCTTTCTCAGCTCATCTCCTTGATCCCTGTGTACTTGATATGTATCCCTTGAAGGCAGGGACCACACTGTGCCCATCTTTGAATCTTGTTCATAGAAACTTGCATGTGTGCAGCACTTGGACACTCACTGAGGCATAATTTTCAGCCACCAATGCCCTGTCATATATAAGATGTCAGCTCCTAGGTCTCCAGGTGCCTGTTGCTTCAAATAGGTCATAAGCATTGTTTCATTATCTGCATGTCACAGCTTCTGGTCTTCACAAGTGCTTCCTACTTGTTGGGGGGTTTCTTAATGGTTTCATATTAATGTCTGACTTGGTTTCTTTGCATGTAGAGATGAGTAATTTTTTATAATAGACCAAAAATTTACTGCTTAGTATCGTTTCATCCAAAACAGAGATCTGCAAAAGGATTATAGCTGGTTTACAAATTATTGTAACCAAGAAGATGCAGTTTACCTCAAAACAAACAGCTAATTTTGACATTGCCCAGGGGGCAATCAACTAACTAGGACAGTAGCCCTTGTGTTGAAGAAAACCTGTATTCTGAATTACAGTATGATCTGGAGTTTTAAAAAGCAAGTCCTTGATACCCAAGAATGTTTTATTCATCCAACCGGGCACATAAAGTTGGGTACATCATTTCTAACATAGTTTTGGAACTTATTGCTGGCCCACATCTCAAGCTCCCTGGAAACTGATTTGTACACATACATGCGTGGTACTTAGTGCCAGAGAATTTTTGGATGGGGCAGAGCAGCCTGGTGGCTTCTTCTGAGAATGAGTTCCACTTTGGAGGAGTGCCCAACCGGGGACTTTGCCAGCAAGCAGATATCTTCCTGCAGGGGAAACATTTCCCCCTCAACTGGCACAGTGTCTTGAAGGAGAAGCGAGTGGAACGCTCAGCTTCTCTGCCTTGCAAGGAGACTGCAAACAGGCAGCTAACTTGGCAGGATGTGGAAGCCTTCACAGCTTCTTGAAAATGTTTGAAGCAAAATTAGATACTTTCCAAGTTCGTTGGAGTCTTGAAAATAAAAGAGTTTTTTACTGGCACATTAGCCTCATTTAAGCATTAACCAGTGGTGAGCCTATTTAAATGGATAAATGTGAATAATTAAATTGTGAAGAGAAGGAACATCCTGGCTTCAAAACCAGTGAAACTAAAAAGCTGTCAGAAGGCAAGATCAGGCCTGTATTCTGTAAGCCACTTTTGGAGGACCATCCACTGGGGGAGGCACCTGGGGTAGGCTTTGGTTGGCTTTAGGGTGAGCACAAACTTCAGTGGCCATGAAAAAAGATGGCCCAAAGTCCTCAGTAGTCAAGGGAAGAGACAGATGAAAGTGTACTATATAATTTAATGTTCTCATTGTGGGAAATGTAAAAGTCACAACCAGCAGCGAAGAAGTCACTGCAGTATAATATGTTGCTATGTACTATGTCTGTCTCTGTACCTCTCTCTCTTTCTTGTCCCTGTCTCTGTTTATATGTTCACATGTATGTAGATATATAGAGATTATCTATATTTATACATTTGCTCTTTTTCTAAGATGGGTTCATATTGAACTTGTATGGGGTTTTGCATTTAATATTTTTCTCTTTATAACTATTTTTCTATATCATGCTCAGGTCCATGTGATATTCCATTGAATAGATAGTCCATAGACTGTTGAATTTATCTTCTATTGATAGGCATTATTTAGATCTTATTTTTACCTACCACAGCTATTGGGGTGAAGAGATTTATAGCTAAGTCTTTCTTTTCTGTGATGATTTCTTCAGGGTAGAATTTCTAAGAGAGATGTATAGATTTAAGTTCTCAATGCATATTGATAAGTTATTCTCTGTGTAATATTGGTATATATCACCACTATTCCCACTGATCCTGTATGAGAGATGCGTGTGAACTGCAAGGGATCTGGAGTTGCTGAATGTAGCAGTACAAGCACACCCTCCTGGGTTCCATTCAAAGCTGTGTTCCCAGGAGCCAGCGTGCAGGCTTGGTGCAGCAGTGGACCTTGAAAAGCAAGCCTGGAGCACCCTGGCTGTCACCAGGGATCCGTCAGTCACCTGATTCTTCTGTGTTGAGCTAAGAGCTCTATGAGAACTCTACATGGGGTGGGCTCTAGCCTTCCATGTGTTCTCATAGAGCCAGTAAGAACT
The DNA here is from genome assembly GCA_004025085.1 of Thryonomys swinderianus. NCBI lineage: Eukaryota > Metazoa > Chordata > Mammalia > Rodentia > Thryonomyidae > Thryonomys > Thryonomys swinderianus. The sequence continues at coordinate 3,517 of PVIC010058797.1, read as the reverse complement.
AGATTCTGGACAGAATTCTAGGATTCAGATGCAAAAGACAGAGGCACAAGGATAGTGGTGAAGGCTCCTGACCAGCTGACAATGCTCCTGTTGGGAGAAAGCAATGTTGTTCTTCCTGTGTTCTAACCTTTCCCTAGTTCTTCCTTGTCACCTCTTTCCTCCCTTCCTGCACCAAACTGAAAGGAGAGGTACATCACATTAGGGAGAAAGTCAGAGGTTCTGTGATACTGATGTCCTTCATCCTCATTGTTTTGAGATTTAGCTTCACTGTGGATGTTTATTTCTCAGTAAGTAGATGCACACCCCATTTTGAGCTCACTCGGGGCCCCAGAGTACCTAGAGCTTAATAGACAGTTCATAAGTGTGATCAAGAGGAATTCACAGTGATGTGGAAAGACCTTTAGCCTCTCTGGCTGTAGCCTGGAGGACTTGTAGACAGTGGAACTTTCCCCTTCAGATGAAGTCATGCTCCCCACTACATGATCTGGAAGGAAAGGGCACTTTATCTTGCAAGCACGCCAGTAGTGCTTAGCTTTCTTCTGGCTCACTTCCTCCTACTCTGTAAATTGTCTTATCTTTGCTGACTTAGAGCATGGAAGTTTTACACACGTTGTTGGCAGTATTTATGTTGTTGGTAATTTTGGTAGTTAGCCTATGATTTCACTGATGGTTATTTACTGTGTTTGTCTCTGCTGGTTTATTTATTTATTTTTTTAGTTTAGTTTGCTTCAGTGCTTGTTTCTTCAGTTTTTGGTCTTAATTGTCTCATTGTTTTATGGACTATATACTAACTTTACAATTACTATAGATTGGCTTAAATAGCTTGTTAAGATGCACAGTCTTAGGAAACTCATGATGAAAGCAACAGAAAGAAGTGGGCTACTTTCTCCATTAACCGAGATTAATGTTAATTACAGACTTGGCTTTTGCTTTCTTGTCCTTGATCATTATTCCACTGTGAGCCATTTTAAATGATGAGTTCTACATGTTTTCTGTTTCCAAAGTAGGCAGAAAGAAGAGCAGTTGGAGTGTAAGAACAATTTATCTTGACTGGTTATTTTCAGTTGCCTTGTCTGAGTAATGGGCTATATGTGCTTCGCTCCTTTTATAAATGTATGATCTATAGGACCAGGGATGCTACTCAGCAGCACAGTGCTTGCCTGGCAAATGCAAGGTCCTGAGTTCAATCCCCAGTCAGCTGGGCACATGAGACTTGTTCTAGTGAAGAGGTAAGTGATTGTTATAGGCAGGAGTAAAAGAGAGCAGATCATCTCCAAGCCCTAGACTACAGCTTCCATGCTGTTAGCTCTCTGTTGCCGTTAGAGTTTTCTTCTGATTGTGTCAGGGCTTCTAGCTATACTGGTCTCTTCTTGCTTTCAGGCTCATATCTTCTGTTCCCATATCCTGGAACACTTGTCTGGGTATATACTAGCTTGTCACATAGGAAAATCTATGTGGCCTTCAAGATGCCATTTCAGGTGTCTCTTCCTCAAGCCAAACTTCTCCTTGGCAGTAATAAGTGTGTTTGTTGGTGCAATTAAACGTCTACTATAGGTCCCTATATTTAGTGGTGAGAGGGTCTCATTTTCTCAGCTCTCTATCCCCAGCTCTAATTAATTGTGTGAAGAAAAGTTTTGTCAGCGTATGTGTACTGTGAATTGTTCCCTGATAAGGCACTTCTGTCTCTTCTTCAATCAGACCCCTTAAAATACTTCTAACCTTGAGCAGCTGTTTCCCAACTTAAGTGACATCAGATGTTCAGTCAGTAGCAGCAGTCTCTCTTAGACATATTGAAGTTAATTGCCTTCATTGTCGGAAATCAATGGAAACGAATCAGAGTTTGACAAAAGCAAAGAAGTGAAACACTACAATTAGAGTAGATTTAAAAAATACAAGTAGTTTTTTCTCATTATAAGGTGATATGCTTTATTGTACAAAAGTAACGCACTCAGAAATGAGTAAGTAATCACAAGTGTTCATAACCGTTCCACCAAGAAATAATCATGGTATATTTGCTTCTGTTTTTAAAGTATATACAGTGTAGAGTGTGCAATTGTGTGTCAGATATGATCTTATAATAGAGTATTTTACAACTTTGAGGGAACACTAGATACACAGTTTCGTCTTTTGCTTTTCTGTTAACATTCTATTGTGAGCTTTTTCTGAGGCCATTGAACCTGATCATTCTTTGTTTATGTCACAGTTGAACCACTTATCACTACAATTATTTCAATACAGGATGACCAAAAATTGTATATTATTTCATATACCATTACAAGAATTATAAAAAACAATAATTTTACCAAATTTATTCAACATAGGAGTCAACTGGTTGAATGAAGTGACACCTCCCCAACTGACAGGATAATAAAGAAATGTGCTGCCTGCATGACATTCAGGATAAACCAAATGGTTGACTTCTGCCTCATAATTAAGAACCTTGAAAATTATTTTGGTTCTTTCCCCACTTAAACTGTTGATAAAATTGCAATAAATGATCTTATATAAACATTATATTTTGTGAGCCAAATCTACACCTCAGATACTTTTGTTTTTGACAGTGCTAGGGATGGTACTGGGGACCCTTGAAATGTTACTGGAAACCCCTGCAGTAGGCTCCAGTCTCCTGGCCAGTGTACAACTGGGGGAGGGTACTAAAATAGCTAAAACAAACAGAAGGCAGGGTGCCAGTACAACCAACACAGGTCCTGGCCAGTCCAAGCCACTGACTTTTTATTGATAATCAACTGGGGGAAAGGCAAGCTACATGCGAGGGAAATACCACATGTGAAGATGAACAGTCATGCAGTTTCTAGAATTAATGTAAGCAGGGCTTATAAACACAAGACAAAGCATTCTCCAATTAAGAACAGAAAGGTGGGTAGGGGAAGGGGAAAAATGAGAATTAAGTTGTGTCATATACTGGTACAAATTCTCAATGTGGAATATAATTGTGATGCATATATATGAATTAAATTAAATTTTAAAAAACAGAATAGATGAAATATGTGGTTGTAGTTAAAATATTGTCCTTCTGGTAAGAAGATTTTAGTTACAGGAATGGAGGTGTGTTACTTTAACCTCAGCACATAGGTTTTGACTATATTTGTTTCTCAAAATGAGCTAGTTGTGAGGTTAACTGTTTAATAGCCTGCATTGCATTTATTCGTGGCATATTCTCTATTGCAGTCTCTCGCAGGATATACTCAAGGCTCATGCATGGTAGATCTTGAAGCTGCATCCCAGCTTGACAGCCAAAATCCCTTTTTTGGTAGCAATTACTATTCATAAGAAAGCAGCATGGGACCCAGTGAAGAGAGAGATGTTGGGAAGAGGAACCATGAAGGTAGAGCCCTGAAAAGGAGGGGTGTGCAGCAGCTGGCAGGCACAGGGTGTCACCAGCCCCTTTGGTGCTACAGAAGCCACGTTTCAAGCAGTGCCTGGTTAGGTGTGTTAGCTGCATCTTTCCATATGCTGCATCAATGTGGTTCTAAGGTGCACAAATGTGCAAAACAAG
>PVIC010058796.1:0-10372 GCA_004025085.1 Thryonomys swinderianus | reverse complement strand
TAACAAGGAACACTTGAGACTGAAGCCCTAACAGGAGGCACATGTGTGAAAAGGAGTATGACATTGTGAGTAGCAAGTTCAGAGCACGTGTGGACTCCCGTCCACAGTCAGCTCTCTGATTGTCCCACCTTGGCCCCAGTGCCCTGGCCCAAGTCTGAGCCGAGAGTCAGGGGGTGTGCAAATAGTTCCAGCCTGCATCACTCCTGATACATGCGGGACAGTATCCAAAACCCCAGGAGTGTCTGGGGCAGAATGTGTACTCAGCAAGGCATGTCAGAATGAGGCCGTGATGGGAGCAGGGGTGACATAAACAATGGTGATGCAGAGTGACAAGCATGCATAAGACACGTGGAAACCAAGATCTTGAGTAGCAGGATAGAGGAAGCCTTTGGAAGGAGAAGGCTCAGCTCTGTCCCAAAGAACCTGGCCTCCTGGTGAGTGTGAGAGGCCTTGCAAACAGGGGCAGCATAGGTACCACCAATAGGTCCAGAGAAGGGGCGACCTTGAACAGAACCAGGAGAGCTGAAGGCCTGACCGGGGACCTCACGTACTGTCATGTGTGTTGCAAGGATCCATGCAGGTCTCACACCCTGTGAGAGAGGCTTGTCTGGGCTACATAGTGAGCTCAGACAGTACATGGACAGTACAGGGGGCAAGAAAGGGGTGGAGTGTACCAAGCACAAAGAAGGAGTGGCTGGCCTCTCTGTCCAGCGATGACTGGCAGACCCCGCCTTGTCCCCACCCAGAACCTCCTCTACTGCCAAACCTGGGTGAGGGCCCGAAGTCACAGAGAGCAAGATGAGTTAGGAGCTTCAGGCCTCGTACTGGTCACGGGAAAGGCCCCAGGAACGTGTTCGCGTGTTTTGTAAAATTTGTCAATGTGTGAAATCTTTGTGTTCTTTTTCCTGATGTGGACTCTTACTTTTGTCATCCTCAGGTTTCCGGATGGAGTAAATTCGACAGCACTCAGGAATTTAGGGTGTAACTGAGCAGACAGCCCCCTCTGGAGGGGTGTATATGGTATCAGTGTTATATGATAATCAGTACTGATCAGACCTGCTAGGGATTATTCTTTCATTTAGGAAATACGGCAGTACCTTGGTTCATAAATCCTTTTGTTTGAAATTTGGTTCACAAACAGAAGGATATGCCAAAGTTTTCTTTGTTTGTTTGCAAACTCTATTACAGTTGACAAACATGACTGGGGCCATCTTTCCTACACAAACACAACCACGGCTGCGTTTTCCAATATCACAAATTTGTGAACGAGGAGGGTTCACTGTACTCTTCTTGCTTTTCTCCTTCTGAAACCTTTGCCCTTCCCCACCAGGGGGAGCACTGTTGTCCTGGGGTTGCCCTTCCCCCAGTGCTCCAGGCAGCCAGTTAGTTACCTCCTGCACTTAGCCTATCCACTCTCTGGCATGTTTGTGGCCCTGCAGCCTCCGGAGCATCACTCTTGGCAGGGCATGGCTGTGGAGTTCTCCTGGTCCACATCCGCCTTGACTGCACAGAGCTCCTGACTTTCCTCTGCCCATGTCTCCTGTCCTCCAGCCCTGCTTCCTGAGCATGGCCCACTCTTGTCACTGGATACAGGGATCTCCCAGCCCTCCAGAAGCCAACTCATTCATGCAGTGTGCAGAATCTTCCAGAATGTGCTCCCAATTCCCCATAGACTTCCCTTGTCAACCAGAAGTGGGAGGTATAGATGACTGGGGACCAACACAGTTCTAATTGCCGTGTCAAGTTTCATTCTTTCTTCCTTTTTTCAAATCCCTAAAACACTAGTTGGGAGCCATTGACCTTGAGGACTTTTTTTTTTTTTTTGGAGACAGGGTCTCGCTTTGTAGTTCAGGCTGGCCCTGAGATCACTATGTAGCCCAGGCAAGCCTTGAACTCAGTAATCCTCCTGCCTCTGCCTCCCAAGTGCTGGGATTACAGGCGTGAGCCACCACACCTGGCATTGTGGTATGTGGTACTGATTGCTGGCTGTGGTATTGTATATGGTTACCGGGGATCGGACCAGGGAACTTGTGCTTGCTAGGCAGACACCAGAATCACTGAACTAAATCTCCGGCCCCTTGAGAACATTTTTTTGTGGTGAACAAATCAAATAAAAGCAGAGAGCATAGTTGGCTGCAGGGACTGGTGGCACATATGGTGGAGAGGGTGCCAGGCTCCATGACACACAGTACACACAGCTGATGTGACAGGGAACCTGGAAGCCTCCAGGCCAAAGGCATACAGAGAGCATGGCTGTGTGAGACCCAGGCAGGCTGTGAAGCCTCACTGAAGCCTTTCAGGGAGGGACAAGAGCCTCTCTTGGGCTCAGAAGAGGACCTCTCATTTAGACATGATGATGTAGTGGGCTAGGAGACTGTAGTTTGTGATTTGCTCTAGATATGAAAATTGTAGCTAACAGCATCTAAATGGTCACCAGAGACCCAAATATTTCAATATTTGCATAAATGGCTTCTAAATATGGGGAATTATTTTGTTTGGCTAGAAACCTCCATGATTTTGTTAAAAGTATGCATACTTGCCGGGCGTGGTGGCTCACGCCTGTAATCCCAGCACTCGGGAGGCAGAGACAAGAGGATTGCTGAGTTCGCGGCGGCTTGCCTGGGCACCATAGTGAGCTCAGGGCCAGCCTGAACTACAAAGCGAGACCCTGTCTCCAAAAAAAAGCAAAAAAAATAAAAATAAAAAAAAAAGTATGCATACTTTTATGGAGTCTTGACTCATTTTGATGAGTTGATTTTCTTGTTGGCTGTACCAATTCACAGTGCCACTACCATATGCTGGAGTGTGGATTTTACTATGCGGGAATCACTTGGCTCTGGGATTAACCCGAAGTGGCTGTGCTGATGGAGCTGGGCTGCTGGTGTACTCTCCTTACTCCAGGTCTTGTGCTCTTTTAATGAGAAACTAATGACGATTCTGCCATTGCTTACTTACGTCCTTCACCCTGCTGCCCCTGCTTCCTTTTTCATCTTTCCTGTTCCCGTCCTTAGCTACTCACTGAGGACTCACCTCTGGTGTGTTTGATGGTCTCAAAGTGTCTGCCTGGCTGGCTGGGCCAGTGATCCCTCCTTCTGCAGCACGGTGGCTCAGTGTGGGTCAGGAAGAGGCACAGTCACCAGGAGAGGAGGTGGGGTGGCACAAAGGGGGAGGATCCTGGAAGACAATCCCAGTGACCAGCCCAGCCCCTTTTCTTTCTTCCTGACCTTCCCTGCAGCTTTAGTTCAACAGAGTGCACCTGCCAAGAAGAAAGGGGACAGACTGCTGGGCCATGGACGACACTACATGGAGCCTCCAAAGGCAGCTGGGAGCTGGTTGTGAGATCTGCTGTTTATATCCGGTATTTGCTGTCCTTACCCAAGTCCCAGGCCCTGGGCCTTTTGCTTTTCAGATACTTTGGACCTAGGGCAATTTTCTGACCACAAGGCAGTAAATACTCTTATAAATTGGCCACTTCCAAGTATCTACCTCCAGACTTCTCTCCAAAGGTTCAGATGCATGTCCACAAAGGCCACCTGGCATCTCCATATGGGTCACTAACATGTCAGAAACAGCTCTGGGTTTCATGCTAGACTGGACCTTCCCCATTACTTCTCACATGGTAAACTGTGCTGTCAACCCCAGAACCCAAAGATCAGCCCTGAGTCTCAGGAGTCTTGTTACCTTTCTTGTCCCCCCACCTTTTTTTTTTTGACAGGGTCTCACTGGCCCTGAGCTCACTATGTAACAAAAGCAAGCCTCAAACTCAGCAGTCCTCCTGCCTCTGCCTCCCGAGTGCTGGGATTTATAGGCGTGAGCCACTACGTCCATACTGTGGTATGTGGTACTGATTGCTGGTGGGTGTAAGCAACCACACCCTGTATTGTGTGTGGTTACCAGGGATTGAACTCAGGACCTTGTGCTTGCTAGGCAGGCACCAGAACCACTGAGCTAAATCTTCAGCCCTTTTCTTCCCTTTTGGTCACTTTCATTCTAGCTGTAAATATTTCAAGTTCCACCATTAAATCATATTTTGAATCTGTTCAGTCCTTCCACCTCCCATTGTTTCCTGGTCCACGTTGCCCTGACTTGAACCTAGATCAGTGAACCAACCTCTTTTCCATCCTCCCCCTTCTAGTCCCATCCTCTGCAGTAAAATCTCCTTGCAGGATCCTAAAAAACTTAGGAATATGTCATATTCCTGCTCAAAATCTTACAGTTGCTTAGCCAGGTGTGGTGATGCATACCTGCTAATCACAGAAGTCAGGAAGCTAAGGGAGAAAGATCTTGGTGAGTTCAAGGCCAGTCTGGGATACATAGTGAGTTTGAGGTAGCCTGAGCTACATAGTGAGATGCCCTCAAAAAACAAACAAAACAAAACACAAAAACAAAATCAAAGCACAGTTACAATTTCTGTAGGTATGGAGAATGAGTCAAGTCCTATCAAAGTCCTCTACTTGCTGGCTGCCATCCCAACCTTACCTCCTTCCTACCTTCTTTGCTGTGCTCTTTTAAGGAGCAATCCAGCATTATAACTTTTGCACTTCCTGCCTGTTAGCACTGAACATGCTTTGCTCATTGTGCAGAGCCAGGCTTCACTCCATGAGTCTGTCATATTTTGGTGGTGATCGTTTATCTCTACCAGCGAAATAGCAGCCCCAGACCTTGCTTATTTTATTCACTGCTGCATTGAGCACTGGGCTCAACAAAGATTTGCTGAATGAACAAAATGAACTCTATTACTTTTGATGTTATTTTATTTCCTGCCGGAAGCATGGATTGCTGCATTTAGTTAATTTCTTCCCTGTTGTTTAACAATTAGGTTGCCTCTGATGTTTCCCTAATATAAAAATACTTTAATGAACAGTTCATTCTGGTTCTTAGGCTTTGCATATAAAAGCTTGGTGAGAAAATTTGATTGACTCAATCCCTTGGGTATATTGAAATCCAGATTGAGAACAAGTAGAAATCTGTGTCTCCATGCCTTCAGGGTTTTGCTGGTCTTATCCAGGGAGCTGTACTGACCACATCTGGCTGAAGATGTCTCACCCTGCTAGGCTCCAAGAAGCATTCCTTCTGGGTGAAGGTTTCTAATGCCCTCCCACTGCTAGACCAGTGACCCCAGCTCAGTTTGTATTGCTCTCTCTTTGTTTTGGCATTACCTGCCTCCTCACAGTACAGGAGTACAACTTCATCTGTTCACCTTTAGGGTCAAGTACAGTGCTTGTAACAATGCCATAAATGGTTAATAAATATTTGTAGAAGTGTTGACTGAATTCTTTCCCTCAAGTGACTGGAAAAAGTGACTTGGTTGGTGATATTTGTGCTAGGAATAACCCCTGCCCCAGGTGAATGTGGCAGCAAGATCAGAGCTAAGGGAGGAGAGGGGATCATATTCCTGGAATTCTGTCTGCTGTTCAGTTCCTTCATTATAACACTTTTGTTCTTGTTTTGGTCTTTCACATTCTATGAGATACCTTTTGGGTTCACTGGCCTCTTTGGGGACAAACTGTTGCAGGATATGAATAATTGAACACAGTAAATGTAGATGATAAATTATGGCTCACAGATGTCAAGCTACTTGGAGCTATCTGTAGGCTGCAGCAGAGTATCGATGATGCATGTTCTGGTGATCTTAGGCTACTTCCTGAGAAGCAAAGAAAGAAAAATCAGGAATGCCTGGTTGCCGCATTTGGACCCAGTGGGTTATGCACCTGAGGGCCAGGAGTCTTGTGGGTATAGTGGTCTGAGGGATGTTGGTCCCAGGCACCTTACATCCTGAGCCCTCATTCCCAGGTGGGAAAACAAAAGTGTCCTGAGGAAGAATTCATAACTGTGCAACACTTTTGTCGCTGAGAAGACAGAGTTAGAAAACAGGAAGGTGTCTCCAGGCTGGGCTTATCCCAGTGCAGGGCCAGGGGGCTTGAAGGAGCACCATGGAGCCTGTGTTTTGCCATGGGGACATCTGCCTCAGTGTAAACTGAAAAGAAGGACCTGGGACCTGCTGGGAACATGGCAAAGACACATGTTAGAGTGTGGAGGGAGGGGCCGTTTCAGGGGACCTGTCAGGCTGGGATCTCAGAAGGGATCTTGCAGCTGTTCTTAGCACTGTCACAGGAGGAGCCCCAGTGAACTTTGCCATGGGGAGTCCCCATGGCAAAACACAGGCTCCATGGTGCTCCTTCAAGCCCCCTGGCCCTGCACTGGGATAAGCCCAGCCTGGAGACACCTTCCTGTTTTCTAACTCTGTCTTCTCAGCGACAAAAGTGTTGCACAGTTATGAATTCTTCCTCAGGACACTTTTGTTTTCCCACCTGGGAACTGGGGCTCAGAGCCTCCCCCGGAAGACAGAGATACATCTGTGCTGGAAGCTTCTAAAACCTGGAGCTGGAGGTCTGAGAGCTTCTGGGCTTGTGCTCATAGCTCCTATTGCAATTCCAGACTTAACCAGTTTGATTTCCCAGAGGAAGGTAGAGTTTGCCAGTCGTGGGAACAAACACTACCAACGTCCATTGGCACCTGAGCCTCGGTGGGTTCCACATACTTGCGGGAGCCTTGGGCCACAAACTAGTTCTCACCTTGCATTTCTCTTGCTTGGCTTTTCTTGCTTTTTATAGATTTCTGGGTTTATAACTCCTAGCAAATTTGTAAAATTGTTAGTATTTTTCTCCATCCCTTTCTCCTCATCTCTGAATGTGACTGCAGTTGCTTGTGTCTTACACTGATTTTCCAGCAGGGCTCTGAGGCTTTGTTCATTGCTTTCAGTTTTTCTCTCACTTTATTTTTGGGGTGGTCTTTTTGTTATAACTTTGAGTTCACTGATTTTTTCTTCTGTTGCTGCTGTATGTGAAATTCCATTAATTTCACAAGAATCTTTCATTTCAGATATTGCTATAATCTTTTTATTTTCTATGTCTTTGATTCTTTTTTCATTTCATTTTTTTAAAAACCCTTGTATGGGGTCAGAGATTTAGCTCAGTAGTTCCAGTCCCTGCCTCGCAAGCGCAAGGTCTTGAGTTCCATCTTCGGTCACCACATACAATGCTGGGCGTGGTGACTCATGCCCACCAGCCATCAATACCACATACCACAGTGCCAGGCGTGGTGGCTCACACCTGTAATCTCAGCACTCAGGAGGCAGAGGCAGGAGGATTGCTGAGTTTGAGGCTTGCCTGGGCTACAGAGTGAGCTCAGGGCCAGCCTGAATTACAAAGAGAGACCCTGTCTCACAAAAAAACAAAAACCCTTGTATGCCTGGGTGTGTTGGTGCATGTCTGCAATCCTAACACTCCCATAGGTGGAGGCAGGAGAATGGCAAGTTATCAGCTTATTGAAATCTTGTCCCGCAAAAAGAGATGCAAGATGGAAATGTAGCTTAGTTGGAAGGCCCTGGGCTCAATCTTCAGTACAGCAAAAATAAATACAATAAAAATAAAAATAAAAATTTTGTGTGTGTTCATGATATGCAAATAAGTGTTTGAAGTCTTTGCTGTTTCAATCCTGTTTGTCATTTCTAAGAATGGACTTTCCTTTGGCTTTGGGTTCCATATTCCTGTGTCTTTGTTGTTGGATGCTGTACCTTGTGAATTTCATGCTGTTGCTTGTAACATTCCTTTAAAGGTTTCAGACTTTACTTGCTCATAGCTGAGGCACTTGGTCTGCTGCGTCTTGCTTCCCAGAGTTTGTTCTGAGGTCTAGAACGTCTTTCACTCTGGGAATGGCTTGTTTCCTGGTTACAGGAGTCATGGACAGCTCACGTGTTCTCCGAGGTCTTTTGCTGATTCCCATCAGTGGAAGTAGTGATTATCTGTCCATTTGAATCTTGACTGAGCTGTGGGAATTGTCCGATTTGCAGTCTCCCAGTATGTTATTTTTCTCCTAAGTTGTTCTTGTGTGGCCTGATGGAATTCAACTCTATTACATGCAGTCTGGTATCTGTGGTGGTTTGTTTTACATGTCCACTTCACTGCATGAAGGACGGAGGGTCTTACTCCTGGGGACAGATCCAGGAGTCAGCATGGGTCCTGGACCCTGTGGCAAAGTCCTTCCTGCGGTGCTGCCTCACAAGCTACCAGGATTTCCACTGGGCTCCCAACACTGCTGAATTCTACACCATCCTCAGTGCCTGGTCAGGGGTGAGGATTCCAGGGCTCAAGCCTCAGAGATGAGAAAGCCATGCAGGGGTCTGTGCTCCTGTAATGCCCCAAAGTGACATCCTTGGGTTCCTGTGTCCTTCTGGGTCAAAGCACAGAGTAACCCCTCTGACCAGTTGGCCCCTTGCGCCTGTGTGGCCCTGGGGAAAGAATCAGAGGACATGGTGAGAACTAGACAGTCAGCTGCTCTGGCCACCCTCCCTGAAAGCCTTCCTTCCAGCTGTCTGGAGCCAAGGGCTTCCTCAATCAGAACCTCTGCAGGGCTCTGTCCCACAGTTACATGTTCACCTGTCTGTCTCTGTTCTGTCTCCCCACTCCCAATGGTGACTTCTCAAGGACAAGACCTGCGTTTTGCTCTTTTCTGAATCCCTGGTACCTGACATAGACAGTGGCTGTGAGGACCAGTGGAAAGCAAACTTTCACCGGGAACAATTTGTTCATCCATTTGTTCCTCTGCTCCACCTCCTTCTGCACTTCTGGGTACTGGAGATAACTATAGTCATGTCAATGTCCTTGGACTTGTATTCTAGTGGAGGAGAAAACCCAAAACAGCCATGATGCACCAGGCAGCTGACATGGCCCTGGGATATCTGACCTTGCAGGAGGAAAGAGCACAGTGGTCTTATTGTTTGTTCTGGAAGGTTCTGACAGAATCATGATGGTCACTGCTTCTCCCTGAATTGGTTTCAAGTCTTCCAACAGGAAGCTGTGTGGACAAAATCCAAAGTCAACAATATCACCGACTATGAGTCAACTACTGAATGTACCAAGATACCCATGAATTATATCTTCACTTAAGGTACTTACTTTTTATTTCTAAGAAACATACAAAAACATAACGTTTTCACAAGATGTTAAGTGCTGTCTGTTAGGAATAAAGGTGCTGTGCGGCATGGAAGACACCAAGGGAAGAATCCTGAGCTTTCCTGAGCAAGATGAGCATTGAGCAGTCAGGAGGAGGGGACCTCCAACATAGCCACAACCCGGTGCCATGCCAGCCTTGAGCCCCAGCTGTCCTATGTGTGGCGAGACTGATATAGGTCTGAGAGCAGGTGGTAGATGCCTGGGCCCCCTGTTCCTACAACACCTCTGGCCAAAGCAGTTCCAGAAACAGGAGTTCGGCTGACCCAGGCAGAGCGCACGGTGGCTCCGAGGTCCTTCCACAGGGCCAGCCTCCCTGCTCCACACGCTCCACCCACCCTTCCCCCTCCCTCCCCTGCGCCCTCTCCTCCTCCTTGTCCCTGGAAACAATGCTGTGCACACTAGGTGCACCTCTGGTACACTGTGCTGGCATGGCCTGGGGGTGAGCTGAGCATAGGCATCTGAAACCCACTGATGGCACGAGCACTCCAGTGGCCCCTGTGACTGTCCTCGATACCCACATAGCCATTTACACACTAAAATTCAGTCTTTCCTCAAAAAATTAGAATTTTCCATTTTAATCCATGTTCATACAAGCTCAGTTTACCTTCAGGGGCAGGGATGCCTGCCTTGAGTGGGTGAGGACAGCTCCTCTCTGATCCCTCTCTGCTCCCTTCTGGCCCCTACTTGTGCCTGTTGCCACTGATGCTCCAGAGTGAGAGGCCCACAGCAAGCCGGGCAGAGGAAGCTCCTATCTGGCTGGAGCCTGTGTGATGCCCACCTGGCCTCTTATTCACGGGGTCTGTGGACTCCTCAGAGGCCCCTGATGATCGTGGTGGTACAGGCCAAGCCTCAGCTCTGGGCTGGCGGCTACCACCCCCTCAGCTGTCTGCCCAGCAACCGCTCCCTGTCTGCAACAGACCACTCACTCGGGATGCTCCTGGGAAGGATTCCTAATGAAAAATTCCAGGCAGAGACTGCATCCTCTATCCAGCCCCTTGGCCCGCGTCCCATCACAGAGGCAACTCCTCTTTCTCCCTCTTTCCATGTCAGGCAAATGGCCATAACCCTGGTGGGAGACACACAAATGTAGAAGAAAGGTGTTCCCTGGCTCTGGCCCAGGCAGCAGCCCGTTCGGTGTGCACTAAGCTGGCTCCATATACTTCTCTGTGTTCAGTGGCGGCTGATCAGGCCCTCAGGGTCAAGCAACTCTCCCGAATGTTATGGGGGTGATCTAGCCCCTCAGTTCTTTCTCATCAAGTGGAGAGGAGAAATTGCAGGAAGACAGCAGCTCTCTCCAGTGTTTCAACTTCACATTCCTGCCCCTTCTTTCAGTCTTTTTTTTTTTGTATTACTTTTTT
>PVIC010058795.1:0-10284 GCA_004025085.1 Thryonomys swinderianus | reverse complement strand
GAGTTCGATCCCCGGTTACCACATATAATGCTGGGCGTGGTGGCTCACGCCTGTAATCCCAGCACTCGGGAGGCAGAGACAGGACAGGAGGATTGCTGAGTTCGCGGCGGCTTGCCTGGGCGCCATAGTGAGCTCAGGGCCAGCCTGAACTACAAAGCGAGACCCTGTCTCCAAAAAGCAAAAAAAAAAAAAAAAAAAAGAATGTCGTAAGAGCTATAAATCCTATCCTGGAAGAACTGCACACTAAACTGTGTCTGGTGTGGTAGACAAGACAGACCCATCCATGTATGACTGATTGTATCACACGAGTAACACAGCCAGTTTGGGCTACATAATGAGTTTAAGGCCAGCCAAAACTATAGATATAGCAAGACCCTTTCTCAGAAAAGAACTAGGATGAAAAGAAAGCACGTCAAGATTCCAGGGCTCAACCACAGGACAGCCCCTTTCCCATCCCTCTCAGCAGGATTTCCCTGGGCAAGTGTCACCAAAGAAAAGGAATCAAGTCTAGAGTTGATGGGCATTTAGGTTGTTTCCAAGATTTAACTATCATGAACTGAGCTGCTATAAACATGAGTGCACAATTAAAGACTGGATAAAGAAGATATGGTTGTTTTATAAAATAGACTATTACTCTGCCATAAAGAATGATGAGGTTGAGTCATTTATACTCAAATGGACGTACCATAAGGACATACTCATAAGTGAAATAAATAGGTCACAGATGTGTAAATATCATATCTTTTCTCCTGTATGAGAAACTGAAATTGTAAATGAGTTCTAGAATGCATGATTGATAATATGAAATAGTAAATATTCAAAGGGAAATGGACTTTAGGGATAAGTAATGAGGGGAAAGAAAAATATTGATGGTTAAAAAAAAGGAAACAGGGCCAGAGGGTTAGCTCAGTGGTTCCGGCGCCTGCCTCGCAAGCACAAGGTCCTGAGTTCGATCCCCAGAAACCACATACAATGTTGGGCGTGAAGACTCACACCCACCAGCAATCAATACCACATACCACAGTGCGGGCATGGTGGCTCACGCCTGTAATCCCAGCACTTGGGAGGCACAGACAGGAAGATTGCTGAGTTCAAAGCTTGCCTAGGCTACATAAGTGAGCTCAGAGCCAGCCTGAACTACAAAGCAAGACGCTGTCTAAAAAAAAAAAAAGGAAACAAAGCTTGTGTATGTAGGGCCGGGGGTTGTAGGGTGAGCAGAGGGATGGGGAAAAATGAGAATTAAGTCATGTCATATACTGGTACAAATTCTCAGTGTGGAGTGTAATTGTGATGTGTATATATAATGTACCAATAAATTAAATTTAAGAAAAAGAAAAGGAATCAAATCCTCTTTTAGAATTTGGCTCTTCGATTGGCTGTCTCTACTTCCCTACCCCATACTCCCATCCTCGTATCAGGTAGCAACATCCACAGGACCCTGCAAAGCTGTTCCTTGCCCACACCTCCTTGGGGTTGGCTCAGGCTTAAAACCAGCTGTGTTTTCCCCCAGGAAACATCTCGATTTGTATAACTGGAAGGTGCGAGCTGGCTTTGATAAACTGGACAACTTCCCATCTCTGCCTGTGGCCAAGATCTTTATCACTGAGCAAAACAGCTCATACCCCAAAGAGAAGGACATCGCTCTCGTAAGGCTACAGCTCCCACTTACATTCTCAGGTGAGCTGCGGCGCCCAGGGGAGACCCAGTCCCTCTGGCCGGCTCTGCACTCACTCTGCCTCTGCACCGCTTAGTGACCTTGAGCGTATAGTCACGCCCCCTCTCAGGAGCTCAGCTTTCCCATCAACTCTGACTAATGCCTCATGAGAACCTCCCCCTCCAGCTGCCATCTATGGCCCCCCACACCCTGCCACAGATTCCTCCAGTATCTCTTTTCTATTGGGAGCGCACATGAAAATCAGATTCATCCATCTCGGAGTTGTAAGGGATCTTTCTGAAGCATCACTTTGCCCAGTGTCCACTCCCGAGCAGAGCCCAGGAGGCTATACAACACCCCTGCCAAAGCACCATTGTGCACTGCACAAGTAGGGCACTCATTACTTCCAGGACACCTCGTAGAATCTTAGGACAGTTCCACTGGCTGTTCTGCGGCAGCTACTGAGTGATTTTAGATCAGTATTTCCAACTGTGAAGGGGCCACAGAGCATAGGCACCCAGGGGAAGAGAAGGTTCACTGTCAAGTAAGTTTAGGAATCATGACCATAATGTAATTCTATACTTGCAGCCTATTAGCTGATTAAAGTTATGAAAAGTGTTTTAAAAGACCTATTTTATTGTATGAAAATCACTTTTTCTCAGGAGATGGGATACTGAGACCAGAACCTAGGGCCTTCATACTAAGGTAGATCTCTCTCTGTATCTCTCTGTCTCTGCCTCTGTCTCTCTCTCTCTGTCTCTGTCTGTCTCTCTCTGTCTCTGTCTGTCTGTCTCTCTTCTCTCTCTCTCTCTAGGTGGGCTCCAACTTGTAGTCACAATCCTCCTGTCTCAGCCTCCTAGGATGTTGGGATTACAGGCTGGTACCACCACAATTGACTGGAGTCCACATTTTCTAAATTCATTTGGCCACAGACTGTTTTTTATTCATACCACTTCTTTTAGCATCCCACAGAACAAGTAGTAGTTCCCTATCAGAAGGATTAGTTGCCCAGGTCTCCTGAAAGCTGATTCTCTTTCATGATTTTTGACTGGCATTTGCTTTCATCAGCCTTGGAAAGGTGACAGACATAGAGACAACCACTGTTTTTAATTTTTTTGATCGGCACATTTTATTGGTACATCATAGATACACCTCACAATTTCACCCCACATTGAGAATTTGTACCAGTATATGACACAGCTTAATTCCCATCTTTCCCCTTCCCCTACCCACCCTACCTTCCCCCACCTCTATATACACAAGCATTGTTTCCTTTTTTTTAACATCAATTTTTTTCTTTCTTCATTATTTACCCATAAGCCCCATTACACTTTGAATATTTACTTGCATTCTAGAACACATTTATAACTTATTTCTCATATCAAAGAAATATACAATATTTGTACATATGTGACCTATTTATTTGACCTGTGAGTATGTCCTGAAAGTATGTCCATTTGAGTATAAATGATTCAATCTCATCATCCCTTATGGCACAGTAATACTCCATTTTATTTTTTAAAAATCTTTATCCGATCTAGAGTTGATGTGCATTTGGGTTGTTTCCAAGATTTAGCTATCACAAACTGAGCTGCTATAAACATGGGTGCACATATGTCACTGTAACAGGAGTCTTGTAATTCTTTTGTGTATATCCCCAGCAGGGGAATAGCAGAGTGAAATGGAACCTTTAGTCCTAGGTTTTTTTTTTTTTTTTGGAGACAGGGTCTCACTTTGTAGTTCAGGCTGGCCCTGAGCTCACTATGTAGCCCAGGCAAACCTGGAACTCAGCAATCCTCCTGCCTCTGCCTCCCGAGTGCTGGGATTACAGGCGTGAGCCACCACGCCCGGCACTGTGGTATGTGGTGCTGATTGCTGGTTGATTGCTGGTGGGCGTGAGTCACCATGCCCAGCATTGTTGTATGTGGTTACCAGGATAGAACTCAGGACCTTCCGCTTGCAAAGCAGGCGCCAGAACCTCTGAGCTAAATCTCCGGCCCTAATCCTAGTTTTTTGAGGAATGTCCACACTGATCTCCATAATGGCTGTACTAGTCTACATTCCCAGCAGCAGTGGAGAAGGGTTCATTTTTCTCCACAACTTTGCCAGCATTTGTTGCTGGCTAATTTCGAGACAGCAGCCGTTCTTTGTGGAGTGAGATGGAATCTCAGAGTTTTCACCTGCATCTCCCGAATGGCCAGTGAGGTTGAGTATTTCTTCATATACTTCTTAGCTGCTTTTACTTCTTCCTCTGAAAAGTATCTGTTCATTTCAGATGCATTTTTGAACTGGGTCTTTAAATCTGAGGGTACTGATTTTTTAAAGCTCTTTATATATTCTAGATAGTAGCCTTTTGTCTGAGGAATTACTGGTAAAGATTTTTTTCCCATATTATTGGTTGCCTTTTTGCTCTGCTGATGGTTTCTTTTGCTGTGCAGAAGCTTTTTTTTTTTTTTTTAGACAAGGTCTCGCTTTGTAGTTCAGGCTGGCCCTGTGCTCACTATGTAGCCCAGGCAAGCCTGGAACTCAGCAATCCTCCTGTCTCTGCCTCCTGAGTGCTGGGATTACAGGCGTGAGCCACCATGCCCAGCAGAAGCTTTTTAATAGAAGGAGATCCCATTTGTTGATTTCTTCTGATAGTTCTTGTGCTATAGAGGTTTTGCTCATAAAGTCTTTCCCTAAGCTAGTGTCTCCAAAAGTTTTACCTAACCTGTTTTGCAGCAGGTTTAGTGAGACAACCACTTTTTTTTTTTTTTGCTTTTTGGAGACAGGGTCTCGCTTTGTAGTTCAGGCTGGCCCTGAGCTCACTATGGTGCCCAGGCAAGCCGCCGCAAACTCAGCAATCCTCCTGTCTCTGCCTCCCGAGTGCTGGTATGACAGGCGTGAGCCACCACGTCCGGCATTGTGGTATGCGGTGTTGATTGTTGGTGGGCGTGAGTCTCCACACCCAGCATTATATGTGGTAACCGGGGATCGAACTCAGGTCCTTGCGCTTGCAAGGCAGGCGCCTGAACCACTGAGCTAACCCTCCGGCCCGAGACAACCACTTTTGAAGGGAGAATTTACTGTGTTCTTGAGAGGAGTATGCAAGGCCCTGTGGGGAAGCATCAGGTTAGTCCAAGTTGGGGTAGGAGTTTGGGCACAGCCCGGGAGTCCTGACTGTGGTTCCAGAGGAAGACACTATGAGGTTGGGTAGGTGAATTTGAGCAAGCTTGGGACAGGAGAGTGAGAATAATTCTTTGGGCCAAAGCGGTTGGTCTTCAGTTGTCAAGGTCCTGGCCCTTTGGTGATGTAGGGAAGGAGAAAATACTGGCTTTGTGTGTGACAGCTTGATAAAGGAGGTGACTGGGGTATGTGCTTTGGATTGCTTGGTTTGTATATTACGAGATGCCCAGAGGTCAGTGATTTATTATCTCCAGGGATTAGCTGATTGAGTATCCCAGATCAGTCAGCTCCTCCACATGTCAAAGCTACATAAAACACAGACGGTTTTTCAAACATCATTAATACAGGATCTTCCCCTTCCTCACTGTTCCTGGTAGGCACAGTCAGGCCCATCTGCCTGCCGTTCTTTGATCAGGAGCTTGCTTCAGCCACCCCACTCTGGGCTGTTGGATGGGGCTTTACAGAGCAGAATGGAGGTGAGTCCTGGGCCAGGTCTTCTTTCTCTGGGATGGTCCCTAAGATGCGAAACTTTACCAGAAAAACAACAACAAAAAAATCATATAGGGCAGATCAGATGTTCTTGGATGAAGGTAAAGTTCCCATAGAAGAAGGAAAAGGGAATCAATCTTCAGAAAAGTCCATTCTGGAAGATCGAGCCCCAAGGTTCTTGACATAAAAGCACAGAGCTTTGGTGACCCAAAGAATTAACCTGGGCTGGGAATAGAAGATAAGAATGAGAATGTGGGGCTGGGGATTTAGCTCAGTGGTTCCGGCGTCTGTCTGGCAACCACAAGGTCCTGAGTTTGATCCTCAGTGCCACATTCCACAATGCCAGGGATGGTGGCTCACGCCCACCAGCAATCAGTACCACACACCACAATGCCAGGCATGGTGGCTTATGCCTGTAATCCCAGCACTCAGGAGGCAGAGGCAGGAGGATTGCTGAGTTTGAGGCTTGCCTGGGCTCCATAGTGAGCTCAGGGCCAGCCTGAACTACAAAGTGAGGCCCTGTCTCAAAAAAAAGAATGAAAATGAGAATGTGTGTTTTCAACTGCCCAGGGAAGATGTCCGACACTCTGCTTCAGGCTTCAGTCCAGGTCATTAACAGCACCCAGTGCAATGCAGAGGATGCGTACCAGGGAGAAGTCACTGAGACGATGCTGTGTGCGGGCGTCCCCGGTGGTGGCGTGGACACCTGCCAGGTGGGGCCTCCAAGGTTTGTGGGGAGTTCTATGATTTAGGTCCTAGAGAGCTGTGAAAACCTATATGCTGAATGTCTCACATGACACTTTACTATGGTGGATACTCAATGTGGTAAAGGAAGGAAGGGAGAGACAAGTTGGGAAGGGATAGAGCCAGAAAAAGACATAAGAATGGATGAGTGGGGGGCCGAAGGGTTAGCTCAGTGGTTCCAGCGCCTGCCTCACAGGCGCAAGGTCCTGAGTTCAATCCCGGTAACCACATACAATGCTGGGCGTGGAGACTCACGCCCACCAGCCATCAATACCACATACCACAGTGCCGGGCGTGGTGGCTCACGCCTGTCATTCCAGCACTCGGGAGGCAGACACAGGAGGATTGCTGAATTTGACGCTTGCCTGGGCTCCATAGTGAGCTCAGGGCCAGCCTAAACTACAAAGCGAGACCCTGTCTCAAAAAAAAAAAAAAAAAAAATAGAATGGGTGAGTGTGTTGTTGGATAAATCTGTCCAAACAACCAGAAAGATTTCTGTCTTGTTCAAGTATAAAGATGACCTTACTCACTCTCCCCATATGCCCTTAGTTTTCCCCTTCTATAATATTATGAACCCCTTGAGGAAAAGGACCCCAGGTCTCTTTTCTCTGGGACTGTCCTAAGACGCTGAACTTCACTGGAGAATCTTGTGCTGGATAAACCCTGGTGCGCCCCTCCCCCAGTCCTATTGGCCATTGGGCTGATTTAGCAATCCCCCCACCCCTGTATTTCCCGGAGGATCTTCAGAGCCATTTCGTTAAACTTAATTCTAGTCCCACTCAAGTCATTAAAGATCTTCCCTTAAAGAGACACCTCTTTGCCGTCTGTTGTGTGCTGTGAACACTGGGGCTTTGGAGGACAGTGTCTGTCCAGGAGGAGCTCATAGCAATGATGGTGGACGTGCACACGTAGCAGCTGGACTGTAGTGTTAATGAGCTCACAATATGGAGCCGTTACGTAATAAGATGACTCAAATGAGTGCATTTTTCACTAGCTGACATTTGTTTTTTATTCGTTTTTTGCTCTCCTGGCTCTCTCTCGCCCCATTTGTTTCTAAGCTGCATGAGGGAAGAGATGTCTGGGTTTTTTCCTTCATTAATTAAACTTCAGTTTCCCACAACAGTGCCTGATACAAAACAGGCACCCTGTAAGTGGTGTTAGATCAACTTAGGAACTACCCAGTGAATCCGAGATAGCCAGCCTTCTTCCAGACCCTTCATTTTGCTGGTGTGAGTTGTGCCTCTCTGAGCAATAGCAGAACCGCCCACAACTTACGGGACCACAGACAGAGCCCCTTTGCGCCAGGAGGAAACAGCATTTCAGATGCAGAAACAGCATGAGCATGGGGAGGGCGGAAAAGCAGAGGGCAAAGGAGAGCACAGGGGGCAGATGCACTGGGTCAAGGGCAGGAGGAAGGAGGCCACCCCCTGCCCTGTCCTCTCAGTGGCTCCTGTTCTGACCTCTCACAGGGCGACAGCGGTGGGCCCCTGATGTACCACTCTGAGCAGTGGCAGGTGGTGGGCATTGTGAGCTGGGGCTATGGCTGCGGGAGCCCAAGTACGCCCGGAGTGTACACCAAGGTCACGTCCTATCTCAACTGGATCTACAGCGTGCGGAAGGTGAGCGCGTCTGGCCCACGGTGGTGCCCTCCCTCCCTTCCTCCGTTCTCCAGCCTTACAGCCTTATAACACTTGATATCTCTAGTAATCTTCCCTCCCAACAAGCTGTCAACCTGAGACTCCTCCATGAAGACTGTAATTCCTTAGATCAGAAATTCTTGTTAGATGCATGTACCTTAAGGTATGGAACAGGCGGAGCTTGATCATTCTCTGTTTCCTAACCAGAAGAGGCTCTTGGGTCCTTTCTAGAGAAATTCTGATCAGGGAGAGGGTGGGAGAGCTTATGTGACTTCTTGGTCCGTGGAAAGCAGAGTGGCCAAAGAACTCCAGCGAGGGAAGATAATTTTGCACCTGTCACCACTTGGTCCGGTCTCAGATTCTCTTTCCCTTCATGCTTCTCCTTCACTCTAGTCTGAGATGTGACACTGCTGTCCCTGCACAGAGCTGAGCGGCTTCCCCTGCCCTGCCTGTCTGAGACCCCCAGAAATCAGACTCAGAGCAAGAGCCCCCTCGGGGGCTGTCCATATGCAGCCACAGAATCTCTTAAGAGACACCACACCTAGGAGGTGCCCAGAAGGAAGTCACTGGCCTTCACTCAGCCGCTCCCGGGAGTGACGACACGCTGCTCTCGAGAGAACCAGCCTGCGGACCAGGCATGAGAGGCACTGCAGAAAGGAGAAGGAACCTCCCCTTCCTGAGCGGAAATGGCTCTTTCACGAGAGCCCAGAGCAC
Source organism: Thryonomys swinderianus (assembly GCA_004025085.1). Lineage (NCBI taxonomy): Eukaryota > Metazoa > Chordata > Mammalia > Rodentia > Thryonomyidae > Thryonomys > Thryonomys swinderianus. The sequence continues at coordinate 1,881 of PVIC010058795.1, read as the reverse complement.
TAAGGGCTGAATGGAGGAGGAAAAGGTCTGACCAGGCCTCCCCTCCACCCAGCCCCAAGCCCACTGGATCAGGGAACCAAATGTAGTGGAAAAATGTCTTGTCCTACAGTTGTCTTGACTGCTGCCACCTCTCCGTGTTACTACTGATTCTGTATGACTGTTGTCATTAAAACAGGTGTGTAAAATCTTTGGCATCAGCTGAAATCTTTGGGCTGACTTGATAAGGATTAACCCTTTATTCTTTGGCCTGAAGATAAAGGGTCCTGAGGAAGCACTTCTCAAACAAAAAGAGGAGGGAACAGGAGACATGGGGATCAGTTCTGCTGCGTTAGGACAACAGTGTGCTGCAGACGAGGAAGCTGGAGTAGCCAAGCTTCACTGATACTCGGGCCTTCTCTCTGTTGCCGGTCACTTGAAGGTTCATTTGCTCAGCTTGGATGGAAACTGGAAATTGGCAAAAACACAGCTCAGTTAGGAGCTCCTGGGTTAAATCACCAGTGGCCCTTGACCTTTAGTGTTATAGCTCTGGGACTCTTGACCACCCTTATCCGCTCCTCAGCAGCCAAAGCTAACCCTTGGCGGCAGCCTGGAGTGCTCCCAGCAGCTTCCGTTGCATCTCTGGTGCTCCCTGATGATCTCTGCAGATCTCTGCCAGACACAGTTAGTCAGTTAATGCCAGTTACCTGCTGCCTTATACTGCCTCAGTCGATACTAGTTAATGCTAGTTATTATTGCCAGTTGAAGACAGTCTCTCATGTTGATCTCCACTGATTTTTTTTAATTTTTATCTTTATTGGTACATTGTATACACACATCATGATCACACTCAGTATTGGGAATTTGTTCCAGTACATGACATAATTTAATTCTCATTTTTTCCCATTCCCCTACCCACCCCACAACCCTCCCCGCTAAATATATAAGCTTTGCTTCCCTTTTTTTAATTACCATCACATTTTTTTCTTTACCCCTCATTACTCACTCCTCCACCATATTTCCCTTTGTATATTTTCTATTTCACAATATTCATCTTTTGGGGGGGGGAGACAGGGTCTCACTTTGTAGTTCAGGCTGGACCTGAGCTCACTATGTAGCCCAGGCAAGCCTCGAACTCAGCCATCCTCCCGCCTCTGCCTCCCAAGTATTGGGATTACAGGCGTGAGCCACCATACTGGCATTGTGGTGTGTGGTACTGAATCCTAGTAGCTATGAGTCACTATGACCGGCATGTGATACATGGTCACCAGGGACTGAACCTGGGACCTTGCACTTGCAAAGCAGACACTGGAACCACTGAGCTAAATCCCCAGCCCCAGATCACCACTGATCTTTGTCTTTTGCTCCCGGCCTCTGCCATCGCTCTCCAGGGCTCTTCAGAGTGTTTACTATTTTTAATGTGATCTGCTCTGTCCACACGACACAGGATAAGGATCCTCAGGTTTACAGGACTACCAGAAAGAAGCTTGGACCTGTGCAGCAGAACAAGAGGTCACCACAGTGGAGGGAGCCCTTTTTGAATAACCCACAGGATATGAGGGAAGCACTGCTTACATACAGTAGCATAGGGATTGGTCAAAGTTTCAGACCTTCCAAAAACACATCTGGGATTGGTTCACATTCAGACACGACCCTGATGATTGGCTCCATATTCAAACCTGCTAGGCAGCATCATCTGAGGTCACAGGGTAGGATCACTAGGAGTAGCAAAGCCATCCAAGATTGGTTAATGCTTTAAACCCAGTGCGGCCCGGGTAGAAACCGGCTGCAGCGTATCTTGGTGCTTCAAACAGCTGCAGCGATAGTTGTCAGTCAGGGGATGCCCCTCTGGCTGTCGGGAAAGGGGAAGATTCGTATGTTTCTTGTCTGTCTCACTTTTTCCCT
>PVIC010058794.1:0-10058 GCA_004025085.1 Thryonomys swinderianus | reverse complement strand
TTTTTTTTTTTTTGAGACAGGGTCTCGCTTTGTAGTTCAGGCTGGCCCTCAGCTCACTATGGAGCCCAGGCAAGCCGCCGCGAACTCAGCAATCCTCTTGTCTCTGCCTCCCGAGTGCTGGGATGACAGGCATGAGCCACCACGCCCGGCATTGTGGTATGCGGTGTTGATTGTTGGTGGGCGTGAGTCTCCATGCCCAGCATTATATGTGGTTACTGGGGATCGAACTCAGGACCTTGTGCTTGCGAGGCAGGCGCCGGAACCACTGAGCTAACCCTCCGGCCCTCAATGTTGTTTTTTATCTACTCGATTTGTTTATTTGTGACAGTGGCGTACTGAGGTCCCCCACTACAATTGTGTTAGTGCTTATTTGATTTCTCATGTTGGTTAATTTTTTTTTTTTTTTGAGACAGGGTCTCACTTTGTGGTTCAGGCTGGCCCTGAGCTCACTGTGTAGCCCAGGCAAGCCTCGAACTCAGCAATCCTCCTGCCTCTGCCTCCCGAGTGCTGGGATTACAGGCATGAGCCACCACACCTGGCGAGACTATACTCTTGAGTGAAATAAATAGGACATACATATATAAATACTGAATTCTCTGGTGTGAGAAACTGAAAGTGTAAACGAGGACAAAATATAGACTGAATATTGTGAAATAGAAAGTAAATGTTCAAAAAGGAAGGGAAACTAGGTGGGGAGTAAAAGGGAAAGGAAAGGAGAAAAAAATTTTAAAAGAAGGAAAAAACAGAAACAAAGCTTTTTTTTTTTTTTTGAGACAAGGTCTCATTTTTGTAGTTCAGGCTGACCCTGAGCTCACTATGTAGCCCACACTAGGCTCAAACTCAAGCAATCCTCCTGCCCCTGCCTCCCCAGTCCTGGGATTACAGGCATGAGCCACCACACCCAGCACTGTGGTATATGGTACTGTGGAGTGAACTGGGACCTTGCACTTTCCAGGAAGACACTGAACCATTGAGCTAAATCCCTGGTTTGAAACAAGCTTTTGTAAATAGAGAGGTGTTGGGCTGGAGATTTAGCTCAGTGGTTCCAGTGCCTACATAGCAAGTGCAAGGTCCCTGGTTTGATCCCCACCAACCACATGCAATAATACTGGACATTGTGCTTGCTTCAGCAGCACATACAATAATAATAATACCGGCATGGTGACTCACACCCACTGGCAATCAGTACCACATACCACAAATGCCAGGTTTGGTGGCTCAAACCTGTCATCCCAGGACTCTGGAGGCAGAGGCAAGAGGATTGCTGAGTTCAAGGCTTACCTGAGCTACATAATGAGCTCAGGGCCAGCCTAAACTACAAAGCGAGACCCTGTCTAAAAAAAAAAAAAATCCAGGCCAGGGCCAGGCATGGTGGGTGGCTCATGCCTATAATCCTAGCACTCAGGAGGCAGAGGCAGGATTGCTGTGAGTTCAAGGTCAGCCCTGAGTTACAAAGTGAGGCAAAACATAAAATAAAGTCAAATCAAATCAAATCAAATCCAGGCCCCGCATGGTGGTTCATATCTGTAGTTCCAGCACTCTAGAGGCTGAGGCAGGAGAATTGCCTTGAGTTTGAGGCCACCCTGGGCTACAGTGAGTTCAAGGCCAGCCTTCACTTTAAAGCAACACCCTGTCTCAAAAACAAAACAAAACAAATAAAAACACAACAACAACAAAAAGAAACCTTCAGGAGTTCAGCACATGTTGGAAGCAGCAGAGGTAGATTTAGACCCTACAGAACACAGGTCTTTGTCACCTTCAGTTCTTGCTAGTGTCCACCATCAGCACAGGAGGTGGAGAAAAGTGGGCCACCCTAGGATCCTCCCCCAACAGCTGCCTGCCATAGGCCAGTTTCTAATTTAAGGCTCAGCAAATTGGAACTCCTTATGAACTCAGGACCTTGAGCTTGAGAGGCAGGCGCCGGAACCACTGAGCTAACCCTCCGGCCCCACAATCTGTGTTTTTTTTTGCATTTCTTCAGAAACTACCATTCCATCAAAACTGTAATCAAGTTGTAAGTTCTAACTTCATTTCTAACTCATTGCCAGCATTTGTGTTTTTCGCTTTTTCTGGGAGTGCCGAGGACTGCAATGGTTGCTGGTGCTTGAACTGAAGTTTGCCCTCTAAAATATTCACAGGTTGTGGCTCACAGAAGTGGATGGAAATGGAAGATATAAAGTGCATTTGCTTGTAGCTGGAAACATTTAGGACTTTCAGTGTCTTTGCATTGAGCTGGATCCTCAAGTTTTACTTTATTTTTTTTTTTGAGACAGTCTCTCGCTTTAGTTCAGGCTGCCCCGGAGCTCACTATGTAGCCCAGGCAAGCTTCGAAGTCAGCAATCCTCCTGTCTCTGCCTCCAGAATGCTGGGATTACAGGCATGAGCCACCATGCCTAGCAAGTTTTACATTTTTTTTTTTTTTTTTGCTTTTTGAGACAGGGTCTCGCTTTGTAGTTCAGGCTGGCCCTGAACTCACTATGGTGCCCAGGCAAGCCGCTGCGAACTCAACAATCCTCTTGTCTCTGCCTCCCGAGTGCTGGGATTACAGGCGTGAGCCACCACGTCAGGCATTGTGGTATGCGGTGTTGATTGTTGGTGGGTGTGTCTCCACGCCCAGCATTCTATGTGGTTACTGGGGATCAAACTCAGGACCTTGCGCTTGCGAGGCAGGTGCCAGAACCACTGAGCTAACCCTCCGGCACAAGTTTTACATTTTTTTAAAAAATTATGAGACAGTCTTGGTAGGTCACTAAATGGCACAGGTCATACTAGAACTTGTGATCCTCCTGCCTCTGCCTCCCAAAGTACTGAGATTTTTACAGCTATATGCCACCATGCCCAATTTGTTATTGTCTTTTTTACAACACCAGAGTGATTCTTCCAGCTGTGATTGGGAAAGATAATTTCTACAGTACACCCAGTGCTCTGTCTTCTTCTTCATAACTACAGCTATAATTCAAAGGACATTTATTAGGCTTCATAGATCTAAAGCAATACCCCCAAAGCTGGAAGTCAGTAATCATTTCAACCACTTTAGCAAATTCAGGAAAGTGGTTTACAATATTATAAGCCATACTATCTTTAAACCCTGGTTAGAGAGGACCCTGTTCTGGGCTTTGTACTGTGACTACACAACAAACCAGGTATGAGAAACAGGCTGAGGGGGTCCTTCCACTCCTTCCCCATGCCATGATGACTAAGGACTCTGAATTTCCTGCCCTCTTCCTTGGCACTCTCCTACCTTTAGGGATGTGAGAGGGTAATAGCTGCCAGGAGAGTTGAGTGACAAAAGCTTGGATTTGTGGTCTGGGTGTCCACACAGATGCACACGCTCATGGTGTGAGCTAAAGCTTGGAATGAGAAGAAAAGGGCTGTGGGCTGGGGCCACATCTCTCTGTTACTGCCATAGACACAGAATTCTGAGAAGTCTGAGAATTCTAAATTGGAGCCTGAGATTCTTTATGGTAGTTTATTTGTCAAGATAGAAGAATAGGATGTTTTAATAATTTGCTAGGCTGGTTTTTAAAATTTCAGAATTTAGCAGGGCATGGTGGTGCATACCTGTAATCCCACCACTTTGGAGGTTGAGGCAGGATGATCACCATGAGTTCAAGGGCAACCTGGTCTACATAGGGAATTCCAGACAAGTCTAAATGACATAGTGAGACCTTGTCTCAAAAACAATGTCAATATTAGTATGTATAGTATGTGGTTCTTCCTTATACAATTTCATTCATATAAAATATGCAGAATAGGCAAATCCATAGAGACAGAAAAGAGATTAGTGGTAGCCAGAGGCTAAGGAGAGGAAAGAATTATCAGTAACTGCAGAGGGTTGCTCATTTTTGGGTCCCCCTTCTGTCCTTCTTAGGCAGATGGTTTCTTTCTCAATAAACTTTTCTACTTAAAGAAAAAATAAGCCTCTGATGGTGGCTCACGCCTGTAATCCCAGCACTTAAGAGGCAGAGGCAGGAGGATTTTCCTGAGTTTCAGGCCAGCCTGGGCTACGTAGTGAGCTCTGGGCCAGCCTGAACTACAAAGCAAGACCCTGTCTAAAAAAAAAAAAAAAAAAAAAAAGAATAACTGCAGATAGGTTGAAGTTTCTTCTTGGGGGGTGCTGAAAATGTTCTAGAACATTCAACAGTGGTAATTAGCTATTGCTCCTCTTCATAGCAGAATATTATAACTAACTTTTTTTCAGTACTGGGGATTGAATTCATAACCTTCACTTGGAAGGCAGCCAGTGGCACCAATGAGCTAAATCCTTAGCCCTAATTTTGCTTTAAATATCTCAAAAGTAGGTATATTTCTGAAATTTGAAACAAAAAATATTATAGCTACAGTAATGGTAAATTTGTGCATCTCTTAGGTCTGTATCTGTGTCTCTATGTGTCTCTGCATATCAACATTAGTGTATACAACATGAATTAAAATAATCATCATTCACTCTCTAGTAGATTTTGGGGCAAGAGGAAGGACTGAGGCTGGACCAGAAGGAGTATACAAAAAAAAACTAAGAAATCATACTTGCCTTCATGGGCTAAGGGTATACTTGAGTGTCCACAGTGTTGGATCTGGAAAGTACTTAAAGTAATTCAGGCATGCACAGTAATCCGACTCTTTGCCCCTATTGTTATTTACTAGTAAAATGTTAGTCTGTGGTTCTGAAGAGTTGACTGGATCTTCTCCAAGGTCTCTCTCTCCTAGAGCCAACACTGTTTTGAGTCATTTCTAAAGACTACCTTTGCAGCAGGACTAGGACAGATAAATTACTTCATCCAAACGGTAAATATTTATTACAGTTCCTTATCGTGTTTAGATGGATCTGAGCAAGTGAAAAAATGTTTTTGCTGATACTTTTGCCTCCAAACATCAGCTCTCTCGGTTCAGCAGAAAGCGTTTTCCTCGTTTCCCCAGACGAGCCAGACAAAGAGATCGGCGCCAGACACACCCGGGGTTGCTATGGAGCGCCACAGAGTGCAACACGGAAGTGGTCCTTGAAAATTACTTTCCCAGGAAACTTGCTTGTGAAAAACAATGCCCTTTCAATTAATCGTTCCCTAAAGTAAACTTATAAACAGGAATACAACCAAACTTTCGCTTTCAGCACAATGAACAAAGATCTCCCAAGAGAGGAACGCCCAGTCTCCCAACAGCAGAAATGCTTCGGAACCAAAACGCAACGCGCTAGTTCCCGGGCGACGGCCTTTTCTGGACGGACCAGCGGTCGGGCGAGGTTGCCGTGGAAACACAGAGCGCAGTGTGGACGCAGATACGCGCCCAGGAGAGGCCTTTGCTGTCTGAGGAGAAGGCTCACGGGACCGTCGCCAAGATGGTTAGTGGCTCAGTTCTGATAATAAGTCAGAACTATGTGTAGGTCCTGGCACTGGAGGCTAGAGATTCCCAGAATGTTTTGGGGTGAAGTCTAGGTTTGTCAGCAGAAAGTCATCTTCTCCCAGTGTTCCCATGGGGTCTGGAAGGATGCAAAGATAAATACTTTGATGCTATCGTCCCCCTTGGTTTTCATTTGCCCACACCTGAGCTGGACGTAAAATGGAGAATAGGGCAAAGGGCGACAGAAATGGCAGTAGAGCATCTCCTACGGGTAAAGAAGTTGGAAGTAGCTATTTTGGCTCTGCTCAAGCCCTGATGCCCTTTCAGTAAAATACCTGTTAGAAAAGAGAGTTTGCGTAGGCGTCCCTGGGATGGTAAAGGATTTGGCTTGTAAATCATGGCGCTGTCACTCTTGTTTAAAAACTGACCATCAGAATTGGACCATACGGTTGTCTTTCTTGTTTTTTTACAGATGCTTTCAAGGGCCAAACCGGCTGTAGGTGGGGAAACACCACAGGCTAACAAAAGGACGAAGAAAGGTCGGAAGATTCCAAAACTGGAGGAGCTACTTTCACAAAGAGATTTCACTGGAGCTATTACGTTATTGGAGGTAATGTCCAAAGAAGGTTGTTTCTTAGTCTGGTGAATACCAGACCACAGAGGAATGTTTGAGTGAATGCTTGTTGCCGTACTGTTGGGTGCATTCTAGGGTGTCTTCAAGAATCCCCTAGTAGGGCCGGAGGGTTAGCTCAGTGGTTCCGGCGTCTGCCTCGCAAGCACAAGGTCCTGAGTTCAATCCCCGGTAACCACATACGATGCTGGGCGTGGAGACTCACGCCCACCAGCAATCAATACCACATACCACAGTGCCAGGCGTGGTGGCTCATGCCTGTAATCTCAGCACTCGGGAAGCAGAGACAGGAGGATTGCTGAGTTCGAGACTGGACTACATAGTGAGCTCAGAGTCAGCCTGAACTACAAAGCGAGACCCTGTCTCAAAAAATAAAATAAAATAAAAAGAATCCCCTAGTAAATCTAGTTAGTTGCAGAGTCTAGTTAACTGTAAGCCTTATTAAAGCTGAACTGAAAACATACCAACAACAAAATAAGGACAAAAAATATGTCTTTTTCAGGGGACGGCCACTTTTGTGGAGCTGGGGAGGGTCACATTTGATTATATCTAGCTAGTTTGGTGACTCCAGTCTAAATATATGGAGTGACATTTAACACGGTGTCAGTTCACACAGTTTATCCTACCTTTGGGCCAATTGATGATATATTCTCATAAAATTTCAGGCAAATTGAAGTAATTCTATCATATTTATCTTTTTGTTTTCTAATTTTTTGAGAAAGGGTCTCACTTTTGTAGTTCAGGCTGGCCCTAAGTTCACACTATGTAGCCCAGGCAAGCCTCAAACTCAGCAATCCTCCTCCTGCCTCTGCATCCTGAGTGCTAGGATTATAGGTGTGAGCATGCCCAACATTGTGGTATGTGGTACTGGGATCAAACTCAGGACCTTGGGCTAGCCAGGCAGATGGAATCACTGAGCTAAATCCCTGCCCCTCTATCATGTTTACCTTAAAAATACTGTATCACTAAAAAGCATTGTAAGTCTCTATGGCATTAGCTCTCTATCCTCTCTGCCCCCGTGCTTTGTAAATGCCTGGCAAGCCCTCCATACTGAGCTATACTCCTAGTTCTCACCTTTTGAAAAGTATTGGAAGTATGGAGTATAGTTAGTCAGATATTTACATTTGTGGGCTCTTCCTTAGCAGTTCTGATTCTTTTGGTCTGCAGTGATGCTCAAGAATCTGCATTTTAAGTAGTCTAAATCAGTGATGGTGAACCTTTTAGAGCCTTTCGCCTGCTGCATTCAGCACATGTGCCATAAGTTCACCACCACTGGCCTAAGTTCTTCTGATGTACTGCCCCCAAGGAGACTGTACTTTGAGAAACTACCCTGTAGGAAGCACATTAAGGGTTCCTATGGGGTACCCCAAAGGTTGAAGAGTGGACTACATGTTCTGGTTGTATTGTGGTGGAAATATTTCTCGAAGACATTACTCTGGGGCTGGGAGATTTAGCTCAGTGGTTCTGGCACTTGCCCGGCAAGCCCAAGGCCCTGGTTCAATCCCCAGTAACCACATACAACACCAGGCGTGGTGACTCACGCCCACCAACAGTCAACACCACATACCACAGTGCCGGGCGTGGTGGCTCACACCTGTCATTCCAGCACTCCGGAGGCAGAAGCAGGAGGATTGCTGAGTTCCAGGCTTGCCTGGGCACCGTAGTGAGCTCAGGGCCTCTAGAAAGCTAGACCCTGTCTCAAAAAAAACAAAAACAAAAACAAAAAAAAACCAGCCAGCCTTTACTCTAGCCTTATTTCTGTGAATCTTATCAGTACTAATAGTTTATTTGGCCTTACATAAATTTCTGTCTTCTATGGTCTTACTAGTGCACTGTGTTGGCCACGCTGTCTAGCTCCTGCTGGTGTGAACTTTTTCATCTTCACAGCAGCAGTGTTGACTTGGAGGCAAAGAGTGCTTTGTATATGCTTTATTTTTGTCAGTCTATTTGTCCTCTCTTTTCTTTGAGGCAATGACTGTGTTTTTCTTACTGTGTAATCATAGGTAGCCTCTGGGTTGGCAGAGAGGCTCAGCTCTAGGCCTGCATTCTTAGGCCACTTGTTGGAATTCTGTGCACATGGGAAGGGGAACTCATGTGGTTTGTGATGTGGATGAGCTCTTCTGTGGCTCCACGAAATTTGTGGGATATATTCAGGGAAATTTCAAGAATTTCCTCAGACTCTAGGTCTTATACTCAAATTCACAGTATCTGGCAAGGAGAATAAATTCTAGTTCCAGACCCCCCCCCAAAAAAAAGAAAAGTATCAATAGGGAATTATCACTTTGGAGAGTAAAAAAGAAATCCCCTTACCACAGTGATTTAGAATTCTCCTTGAGAATGTCAGTCTTTTTTCTCCAAAACAGGACTTTTCTTTTGTTAGCTGAGGAATTCGTAACTATTTGTTCATGAAGGACATAAATGAGGCCAGTCTCTGTACTTCCTTAACTTTTTTTTTTTTTTTGTACTGGAGATTGAACTCAGAACCTGGCATTTGCTAGGCAGGTGTAATCCTACCGAGCTATATATCCAGCCCTGTACATCCTTAACTCTTGCAGGCCTCATCAGCTAGCCAGCTCAAGCATAAGAGAATGATATCATGGGTTGTCCTCAGTGCAGGTTTGCAGCCTATTAATGCATATGTATGCATACTTATGGGAGTGAATGCAAGTGTGTAGGGTTGAATCAAAATGATACATGGGCCAGGCATGGTGGCTCACGCCTGTAATCCCAGCACTCGGGAGGCAGAGACAGGAGGATTGCTGAGTTCAAGGCTTGCCTGGGCTACATAGTGAGCTCAGGGCCAGCCTGAACTACAAAGCGAGACCCTGTCTCAAAAAAAAAAAAAATGATACATGGGCTTTGGAAGGAAGCAGGTGTTACATTAAGTCCCTGTCAGCACATGTACTGGCTGTGCAGCATTCAATTTATTACTCAACCTCTCTAACTTTCACTTTAAAACTTCACATAATTCTTATGCTAGAAGAATTGTTAAATAATGCAAATACTGGGCCAGAGATTTAGCTCAGTGGTTCTGGTGCCTGCCTCGCAAGCGCAAGGTCGTGAGTTCGATCCCCGGTAATCACATACAACGCTAGGCATGGTGACTCATGCCCACCAGCAATCAAAACCACATACCACAGTGCTGGGCATGGTGACTCATGCCTGTAATCCCAGCACTCGGGAGGCAGAGGCAGGAGGATTGCCGACTTCGAGGCTTGCCTGGGCTACATAGTGAGCTGAGGGCCAGCCTGAACTACAAAGCGAGACCCTGTCTCAAAAAAAAAAAAAGCAAATACTTCCTGGAGTAAAGCATCAGTAAATGAAAACCCAAATGTGAAATATTTGAACATATATAATTCTGTGAGAGAAGAGATTTCCAAAACAGTTGGAAGATGTATATCTTCAGTGTAGGCTTAATTATAAAACTATGTGTTGTCCTACTACTTAGCTTAGTAAGCATTCATCAATAACATGGAATTTTTTAAATAGAATTCTTTATTGGTACATTTTATATACAGCTCATAATCACACTCAACATTGAACGTGGTATTTTCTTTAAACAGAGGGTTTACTATTTAAACTTTTTCATGATTTTTTTTTCATGCATTTTTAACCTGAAGTTCAAACGTCATGTTGGGGAACAAGAAGAGGACACAAACTTGTGGATTGGATACTGTGCTTTTCACCTGGGTGACTACAAGAGAGCTCTGAAGGTTAGTTTAAAATAAATAAATAAATATATAAATAAATCTGGGCCAGAGGGTTAGCTCAGTGGTTCTGGTGCCTGCCTTGCAAGCACAAAGTCCTGAGTTCGATCCCTGGTAATCACATATGATGCTGGGTATGGAGACTCACGCCCACCAGCCATCAATACCACATACCACATTGCCGGGTGTGGTGGCTCACGCCTGTAATCCCAGCACTGGGGAGGCAGAGACAATAGGATTGCTGAGTTGGAGGCTTGCCTGGGCTACATAGTGAGCTCAGTGCCAGCCTGAACTACAAAGCGAGACCCTGACTCAAAAAAAAAAAAAAAAAAAATCTAGCAGGAGTGTGTTTAAAATGTTATTAAATTTTATGTTATAATGATACT
>PVIC010058793.1:0-10283 GCA_004025085.1 Thryonomys swinderianus | reverse complement strand
GAACTCAGGTCCTTGCGCTTGCGAGGCAGGCGCCGGAACCACTGAGCCAACCCTCCGGCCCAATTTTATTTTATTTTTTTGAGACAGGGTTTCACTTTGTAGTTCAGGCTGACCCTGAGCTCACTATGTAGCCCAGACAAACCTAGAACTCAGCAATCCTCCTGCCTCTGCCTCCCAAGTGCTGGGATTGCAGGAGTGAGCCACCACACCCAGCAAAGAGTTTGTTTTGAAAGAATAAATAAAATAGAGCAGCCCTTAGCAAGACTCATCAAGAAAAAGAGAGACTCTATATCAATGCAATTAGAAATGTTCAAAGGGGAGGGGGAGTTTAGGGGAGCATGGGGAAGCAAAGAAGGGAAAGAAAAAAATTTGATGGTAAAAGAAGAAAACCAAAACAAAGCTTATGTATGTGGGGGGGGGGATGAAGGGAGGGCAGGGGAATGGGAAAAAGTAAGAATCAAAATATATCATATAGAGATACAAATTCTCAATGATGAATGTGATCATAATGTTTTCCTAAAGTGTACCAATAAAGTCAATATAGAAAAAATGACAAAGTTGAAAACCAATACATACTATCAAAATCTAGAATATAATAACTGCTTTAAAAATTATATTCCAATAGGTTAGCAAATGTTGAAGAAATGAACAGATTTCTAGGCACATACAAACTATAAGAACTAACCACAGAGAACAGAAATATTTTTTTTTTTTTTTTGAGACAGGGTCTTGCCTTGTAGTTTAGGTGGGCCCTGAACTCACTATGAAGCCTAGGCAAGTTTCAAACTCAGTAATCCTGCCTCTGCCTCCTGAGTGGTGGGATTACAACAGGCATAAACTACCACACCTGGCATTGTGGTATGTGGTACTGATTGCTGGTGTGCGTGAGTCACCATGCCCAGTATTGTTGTATGTGGTTACCAGGGATCAAACTCAGAACCTGGAGCTTGCTAAGCAGGCACCAGAACCACTGAGCTAAATCTCCAGCCCCAGCAAAAATATTCTTAACTGTGCAATAACAAGCAATCTAATAGACTCAGTAATAAAGAATCTACCAACTAAACAGAGCCCAGGACCTGGTGGATTCAGGACTGAATTTTACAAAAGCTATAAAGATATATATCACCAATACCTCTCAAGCTCTCCAAAGAAATCAAAAGAGATGGAGTGCAATGGAGTATTACTGTGCCATAAAGAATGACAAGTTTCATTCATTTATGTGCAAATGGATACACCTTGAGGATACACTAATAAGTGAAATAAATAGCTCAAAAATATGTAAATACTGTATCTTTTCTCTGGTATGAGAACCTGTAGATGTAAATGAGCTCCAGAATGTATGATAGATTTTATGAAATAGGAAATACTCAAAGGGAATGTGGTAGGATAAAGTAATGAGGGGAAAGAATAAATATGATTTGAAAAGAAAGAGAAAATACATGTATATAGGGGGGTGGATGGTTGTGGGGTGTGTAGGGATATGGATAAAAATTTACCTCATGTCATATACTGGTACAAATTCCCCAATATTGAGTGTGATTGTGAGCTGGATATACAATGTACCATTAAGGTTTCAATTAAAATAAGAGATTGAAGTGTTTCCAAATTAATTTATGAAAGCAATTATCAGCCTGGTCCCTGAACCAGATGCAGACACAACTAACAAAGAAAACTAGGGGTCAATCTCTTTAATGAACATAGGTGTAAAAATCCTCAACAACATGATAGCAAATAGAATAGAGCACATATCAAAAGATTGTACACCATGATCAAGTAAGTTTCATCTTAGAGATGCAAGGATGGTTAATCATACATAAGTTTATAAATGTAATATATCACATAAACAGAAACAAAGTAAAAAAATCACATGATCATACCAATAGTCTCAGGAAAAACTTTCAACCATTTTTTTTTTTTTTTTGAGACAGGGTCTCGCTTTGTAGTTCAGGCTGGCCCTGAGTTCACTGTGTAGCCTAGGCAAGCCTTGAACTCAGCAATCCTCCTGCCTTTGCCTCTCAAGTGCTGGGATTACAGGTATGAGCCCACACCCGGCTTTCAACAAAATTTTATACCCCTTCATGATACAAACTCTCAAAAATACCATATGGGCTGGGCATTTAGATGAAGCGGCACTGCACCAATCCTGGACACACAAGGGCCCAAGTTCGATCCCCGGAACAGCAAAAAAAAAAAAAAAAAAAAAAAAAAAAAAAAAAAAAAAAAAAAAAAAAAAAAAAAAAAAAAAAAAAAAAAAAAAAAAAAAAAAAAAAAAAAAAAAAAAAAAAAAAAAAAAAAAAAAAAAAAAAAAAAAAAAAAAAAAAAAAAAAAAAAAAAAAAAAAAAAAAAAAAAAAAACAATCATAGGACCAGACTGAATATGATAAAGGCTATTTATAACAAACCAATAGCTAGCATCATACTAAATTAGGAAAAAACAAAAAGCATTCCCGCTAAAATCAGAAACAAGACAAGAATGTGCACTATCACCTCTGCTATTCAATGTAGTACTTGAAACATTAGTCAGAGCAATTAGGGAAGAGAAAGAAATAAAAGGGACAGGAAAAGAACTCAAATTTTAATTATTTGCAGATAAAATGATATGGTACATGGGTAACCCATAGAACTCTACCAAATTAGAAGTAATAAATAAGTTTAGCAAAGTAGTAGGATATAAGAAAAACACATAGAAAACATTAACATTTGTGTACACCAACAATGAACAGGATGAGAAAGAAGTTCTGAAAACAATACCATTTATAATTGCTTTAAGAAAAATGAAATACTTAGGAATAAACTTAACCAAGGAACAAAAAGACCTCTACAAAGGAAAATGCAATGCTCCAAAGATGCAGTTTGAAGAGGACATTAGAAAATGAAAAGATGTCCCTTGTCCTTTGGTAGGTAGAAGCAATACTATCATAGGGCCATCTTCCACTTTTATACAGATTCAGCACAATCCTAATCAAAATACCAATAATATACTTTCAGACATACAGGAAACAATCTTAAAATTCATAGGGACCAGAAGAGACCTCAAAATAGCCAGAGTAATTTGGCGCAATAAGAACAAAATAGATGGCATAGAAATGCCAGACTTCAAGCTATACTACAAAGCCATAGTGATAAAAAAGTAAGGTCAGGAACAAAAACAGACACGTGGAACAATGGAACACAATGAAGGATACAATGACCTTGGAAAAGCAGGGGTAGGGGTAAGTAAAGAAGGGAAATAAAAATTTGATGGTTAGAAAAAGGAAACAAAGCTTGTGTATATAGGGGGTGCAGGTTGTAGGGAGGACAAGAGAATGGGAAAAATGAGAGTTAAGATAAGTCATGGACTGGTACAAATACTCAATGTTGATCGTGATTATAATGTCTATATAAAGGGTACCAATAAAATCAATTAAAAACTTGCAGGAATATTCAACCATTCTAACTTTGATAAAGGTTCTAAAAGCATATGTTGGAGGAAAGACAGCCTATTCAACAAGTGGTGTTGGGAAAACTGGTTATCTGTAGAAAAAATGAAACTGAATCCTTATCTCTCACCAAGTATTAAATTAAAAGCAAAATGAATAAAAAAATGTAAACATTGAAATAGAAACATTAAAATTTCTGAAAGAAAAATGGGTAAAACTCTTGAAGACATACTTGGAAAGTATTTTCTAAACAGAACCATGAGCACACAAGCAATAGCAAGAATCAACAAGTGGGTTCGTACCAGACTAAAAAAGTTTCTTTACAGCAAAAGAATCAATCAGAACAGTGAAGAAAAAAAACCTACAGATTGAGAAAAAATATTGCCAGCCACTCCTCAGGCAGAAAACTAATATCTAAAATATATAAATAACTCAAAAATTTAAACCACCTAAAATTAAAGACCCAGTCAAGAAATGGGCTGGAAAAATGGCCAGACACTTCAGATCAGAAGAAATACAAATGATTCGCAAAAATATGAAAAAATGCTCAACGTCTTTGGCCATTAGAGAAATGCAAAATAAAACAATCCCAGTATTTTATCTTACTCTGGAAAGAACGGCAATCTCCGGGAAGACAGATAATAAGAAACGCTGGCATGGCTGTGATGAAAAAGGAACCCTTGCACTGGTAGGGCAAACGCAAACTAGTATAGCTATTATGGAAATCAGTATGGAGATTTCTTCAAGAATCAAAATTAGAAATTCACCCCACTATTCCTCTGCTAGGTAGCTTCCCAAAAGAGCTTAGATCATTATACTACAGTGAGACGTGCATATCAGTGTATATAGCAGAGCAATTCATAGTAACTAAATCCTGAAAGCAACTTATATACAAGAGAAGACGGGATAGCAGATGTCGTATATAATGAAATACTACTCTGCTGTAAAGAATGAATAATTTGAGACATTTATAGAAAAAACAGATGCACCTGGAATCTATCGTACTTAATGAAATAAATCGGACATAGAACCTTAAATATCATATTATATTTCCTGTTTGAGTGAGGCAATGTATAGACGAATAGAATGATAAAAGATATAAACAAAGGGACAGATCTAGTCCAATAGGGGAGGAGTCCAAGGGAACAGGGACAAGGTATGAGGAGGAGGGAAGGGGAGAATGAGAGAAATAATGGCGTGCCACGTACAAGATCCCAGTAGCTCCAATCAACACAAACATTAGACGCTATAACGTCACCTAAGACGAATAATATCAGCAAGAATGTAAAAGGTGACAGGAGAACCAGAGGATGAGGAGGTGGAAGGGAAAGAAACTGAAAACAAAAACAAGCTGTAATCTGTACATGTCATTTCTCCCCAAAATGATCATAAGTTGTATGAATTTCAAACATGTACTAATAAAAAATAATTTTTTTTTAGGGCCAGAGGGTTAGCTCAGTGGTTCCAGCGCCTGCCTCACAAGCACAAGGTCCTGAGTTCGATCCCTGGTTACCACATACAATACTGGGCGTGGTAACTCACGCCCACCAGCAATCAGCACCGCATACCACAGTGCTGGGCGTGGTGGCTCACGCCTACAATCCCAGCACTCGGGAGGCAGAGGCAGGAGGATTGCTGAGTTCGAGGCTTGCCTGGGCTACATAGTGAGCTCAGGGCCAGCCTGAACTACAAAGCGAGACCCTGTCTCAAAATAAATAAATAAACAAACAAACAAACAAACAAATAAATAAATAAAAATAAATTTCTTTAAATAAAGGAAAATAAAGTGTTTATGAAAAGACAGAGGATGTCAGAGCCTGGAATCTTTGAAAGATTTATTAAACAGAAAATCATATTTTGGAGATATACAGAAAGACAAATCTTCATAAATTATAGTAGTATAGTAACATAAATACACGGATAGGAGATTAGATGAATAAAATCAATCATCACATGGTCAGTGGGAGTGTTTATAGTCTCGGGAACACAATAAAAACCTGAGTTCTAAAAATATGCCTTATGTAATGTTGAAATCCATCCTATATTGTCCTCAATGAAAAGTATTCCTTACACCTTAATCGCCCATATACAATAATCGTGAACAATCATTACTTCATGCTATTATAATGGACAGCATCAAATTAAACATTCCAAGTTAGTATTCTCATCTATCTAGTAAAATAAAGGCTGCACATACATTTTCAAAACTGTATTTTCATGTTACTCTACTTTTACACTAATATTAATTAACTTCTTGAGATAGAGCCTTCATTTATAGTTTAGGCTGATGTGAACTCACTATGTTGGTGAGGCAAGTCTCTAGCTCAGTGAACCTATTGCCTCAGCCTACAAGTGCTGAGAGTATAGCTGTGAGCCACATACCCAACTTCTGTTATTGGTAAAAGGAACCATACAGTAGATACAATATTTGAAAAGCAGAGGAATTATCTTATAAACATAAAAAAAGCGTCCTTTATTTATTTCAGCAAACAACTGGCTTTCTTTCTTTCTTTAAAAATAAAAATGTATAGCCAGGCATGGTGGCTCATGCCTGTAGTCCCAGCACTTGGGAGGCAGAGGCAGGAGGATCGCTGAGTTCGAGGATGGCATGGGCTACATAGTGAGCC
The DNA here is from genome assembly GCA_004025085.1 of Thryonomys swinderianus. Classification (NCBI taxonomy): domain Eukaryota; kingdom Metazoa; phylum Chordata; class Mammalia; order Rodentia; family Thryonomyidae; genus Thryonomys; species Thryonomys swinderianus. Next base: position 4,238 of record PVIC010058793.1, on the reverse strand, counting down.
CAGGGCCGGCCTGCACTACAAAGTGAGACCCTGTCTCAAAACAAAACAAAACAAAACAAAACAAAGAAAAATGTATCAATTGGCATATTATAAATGATACCAATGCACTCTGAGAGTAAACTGATATGTAATAATTATACTTTTGTTTAGTTATCAGATATTATTCAATTAACAATAGAAATGTGTTTTCACGAGTTCTACTGAGCTGCATTTAACAAGAGCTTTTCAAGATTTAGCCAAGGAACCATGAACTATGCTTAATGCAGTAATTACCCATCACCCTCCTACCATGTTTATAAGGGTATGATGAGAGCTATTATTCTGCAAAGCACTGAGTTAGCAAATCTTCACTTCAAGAGTTAAGCATTTCTAGTACATCTTTCCGCCACAGTGCCTCTCTCAGGAAGAATAAAAGCTGATGTCTCTGTAACACTGCTTTTAAGTTGTGCATAACAGAATTGGGAAAAGGCCACTTGTTTACACCAAATTGTGTCACAAATATTAATTCATTGTTCCTTTGTAAACCACTGGACAATCTTAAAAAGTTGTTTCAATTTACTTCCCACTACTGACATCTGCTCTTGATATAAGTTCATTTATACACTTTCATGTGTCAAAATACACTGAGCACTCAGTTCTCAATGTTGGGCTTGATGTAGAAAAAACCAAACATGTATCTGATGTTTACCATTAACTCCTTTTGATCAACAGAGACTGTGCCCTGCAATGCTTGTCAGGAAAGTTAGGGTCTGAGAGACAAGATGCCCCCATACTTCTCCCACATAGAATAAAATCTTACTATTATATGATAAATAAAATGTGAAAGCTTCATTTGTCCATTAATCAGTCCCGTGATTTCCTCTGTCTTTTAAGACCATTGAGCATGTGACTTCAGGCAAAAGTGATTATTACTTGTTTAACAATAACAGTGTTCTTACAATGATCGTTTCTGAGGACACTGCTCTTCTTCGTGTTGCTTCACACACATATACACACACTACACACCTACTCATAAAACCTATCTACTTCTGTTTATTTCTCAATCAGTCAATAATTTTTTTCTTCTTTCCAAAATATGAATCCCTTGAGGCAGGCATGGCGATGCACACCTGCGACCCCAGCACTCAGGAGGCTCAGGCAGGAGAGTCACTTCATCAAATATGAGGCAAGCAGGGCTATATAGTGAGTTCAACAGGAGCCTCAATTACATAGTGAAACCCTATGCTAATATGTATATATTTTTCCTTGAGGTCAAAGACATTATCCCTTATACCATGAACTCTCTTTATATTTGATGCTAGTGGAATATACTGTATAGAGAAGAAATTAAAATGCTGCATAAAATTTTTAAAAAGGCAAGAAGTAATAGAGGAAAAAAGAATAGGAGAAAAAAATGTGATGATAATAAAAAAGGGAAACAAAGCTTATATATATAGGGGCAGTGGGTTGTGGGTGGGTGGAGGAATGGGAAAAAATGAGAAATTATGTCACATACTGGTACAAATTATCAGTATAGTGTGTGATCATGATGTGGGTATATAATGTATCAATAAAGATTCAATTTTTTTTTTTTGAGACAGGGTCTTGCTTTGTAGTTCAGGCTGGCCCTCAGCTCACTATGTAGCCCAGGCAAGCCTCGAACTCAGCAATCCTCCTGCCTCTGCCTCCTGAGTGCTGGTATTACAGGCGTGAGCCACCACATCTGGCACTGTGGTATGTGGTATTGATTGCTGATGGGTGTGAGTCTCCATGCCCAGCATTGTATGTGGTTACCGGGGACTGAACTCAGGACCTTGTGCTTGCGAGGTAGGCACTGGAACCACTGAGCTAACCCTCCAGCCCCAAGATTCACATTTTTTAAAAAGGGAAAAAGAACAACTGTTGATACATTTCAAAAGTCATAAAAGTAATTTGATAATCCTATTCCCCTTCTTATCCTGGGCATAAAAAGTGATGGAGAAAAGAATTTTAGAGAAAGAAGTAGCATGTTTACCTTAAACAAAATTTTGCTTATGCCTGAATAATAGTTTTTGATCATATCATCTTTAAATTAGGATTCAAATGATTAGGCAAGAAAATAAGATCAGGAAAAAAAAAAAAAACAAGACCAGACTCATTTCTTCTATGATATGCTAAAATAAAATAAAAATATATCAAAGCTCTAAATATTATTATATATGCTGCCAAAGTGAGCACCAAAGCTCTAAATATTAAAACAAATAATGTGCTAGAATATTATATAGGCAAAACTCTTGAAGACATAGATGTAGGCAAGGACTTCCTAAATAGAACTCTAGTTGCACAAGAAATAACATCAAGGGCTGGAGGGTTAGCTCAGTGGTTCCGGCGCCTGCCTCGCAAGCGCAAGGTCCTGAGTTCGATCCCCGGTAACCACATATAATGCTGGGCGTGGAGACACGCCCACCAGCAATCAACACCGCATACCACAATGCCGGATGTGGTGGCTCACACCTGTAATCCCAGCATTCGGGAGGCAGGGACAGGAGGATTGCTGAGTTCGCCGCGGCTTGCCTGGGCATCATAGTGAGCTCAGGGCCAGCGTGAACTACAAAGTGAGACCCTGTCTCAAAAAGAAAAAAAAATAAATAAATAACATCAAGAGTCAAAAAATGGAATTATATCAAGTTAAGAGGCTTCTACAAACCAAAGGAAACAACTGCCACAGTGAAGAAACAGCTTACAAAATGGAAAAAAATTGCCAACTACTCCTCAGAAAGAGGATTAATATCTAGAATTCATAAAGAACTAAAAATAATTAGACTTTCAAAATAAGGCACCAAATCAACAAATACACGACTGAAATGAATAGGCACTTCTCAGAGAAAAGTACAAGTGGTGAATAAGTTTATGAAAAAATGTTTAAGAACTGTAGCTATTATGAAAATGTAAGTCAAAACTACCCTGGGATTTCTTTTCACCCTAGTGAGAATGACCATCGTCAAGAATGCAAACCACAAATGCTGGTGAGGATGTCACACTGAAAAGAATCCTCATACTCTGTTGGTGAGGATATCAATGAGTATAGCCATGGTGGGAAGCAATACGGAGATTCCTCTGAAAGGTAAAATAGAGCTATAATTTGATTCAGCTATACTACTCCTCAGTACATCTCTGAAAAGATTAAAGTCAAATTATCCAAGACATAACTGCATACTCATGTTAACTGCCACATAATTCAGTAACAGCCTATCAACGGATGGATAAAATAGATATGGTATAAACACAGTCTAATACTGTTGAGCCATAAAGAAAAATGAAATCATATCATTAACAGGAAAATGGATAGTATTGGAGATTATGCTAAGCAAAATAGGACAGTTTTCAAAAGAGAAATATCACATGTATTCTTGTGTATGTGAAATCTCAAAAAAAAAAAAAACCCAGAAAAGAAAAAGAATGAAAATAGAAGGGGAGCTATTAGTGACGAGAGAGCAAATGGGCCAGGGAAAGGGTAAGAGGGTAATGTGGGAGGTGGACTCAATCGTTCAACGAATGTTACATGCATGTGTGAATATGCCAAAATGAATGCTGCTACCTTGTCTAACAAATATGAACTTAGAAAAATACAATTTAAGAAGTCCACGGATCAGAAGCATTAGGGCCTTCTGATGAAACCCAATAATCTAACCTTAATTAAGCCCTTGCCTGATTAAGCCCTTGTCCTCCTTCTCAAAGGAAGGTATTATTTTCCTTAGATTTCCTAATTATCCCTTGAAATAGGTATTATTTTCTTCATCTTAAAATTAAAGAATTATGTTCAGAAGATTTAAATATGTGCAGAGTCAGGATTCAAATCAGGTCAGCCTGGTTCCAGTGCACATTCCAGTTCTGTAAAATCAACGTTCACTTCTGAAGCCCTTTTGGAGGAGATTCACTTTCAAACAGTGTCTCCTTGACGCTCAGTTTCTAGAACTAAGAACACAAGAGTCCCAGGCTGGACTAGCCATGCTATTTAGTAGCCATGAAAATGCCTTCCATCTAGTAGCTGACAGTGGAATAGGGTGCAGTGGAATGGCACTTATTTCTGAAAGACTAAACATTTTCTTCTGTTCCTGAGGGCTTCACCGGGTTAGCAGGTGATCCATTGTCAATGGTAAGACAGTGTTTTCAGGGAAAGAGTCCCCTGAAGAGCACAGATCCTTATTTCTTTTTGAAAGAAAAATATTGTTATTGTGAAAATTTAGCTCTTCAATTTAATTCACTGATGGGCTAAACAA